>JASAOD010001957.1:0-136683 GCA_030849845.1 Crithidia brevicula
TCAGCGCGCTCGTGTCCGTGCCGCCCGCAGCCTCGTGGTCGAACAGGATCGAGAACCCAACGGACAGCCCACTCGGGCTCAGAATCATGATCCCGGTCTTCGCACCGCCAGTCGCGCTCTGCATCGCAAACAGCGGGATCGCCATCACGAAGTAGATCAGCGGCGCAAGCAGCGCAGCCAAGCGGGCCTTGCTGAACACGGCAGCAATCGCACCAGACAGCGTGATCGTCGACCACGAGAAGAACAGGAACATGAAGAACACGTACCCGGCGCTCGTTTTCTTCAGATACGTGAAGCGCAGCAGGATCATGATGACGAGGGAAGAGAAGATGTACCACACGCCGTACACGATCATCCACGCAAGGTACATCGTCACCTCGGACAGCCCCATGATCAGCATCGCCTCGCGGATGCGCAGCTCCTTCTCCAGCACAATCCGCTTCGTCTGCTGCGACACGGGGTACAGGAAGCCCAGGACGATGACCAACGGCGCCAGCTGCGGGCCGTACGTCAGGAACGAGTACGTCTTGTATGCGGGTGTGGGCATCGCCGTGAAGCTCAGCGGCTTCGTCGCAGCACCGCCCAGCACCGTCGTGATGTAGTGGTCGTACGCGAGCGTCTGCAACGTTGTGTAGCCAGAGAACAGGTATGGCGTGTTCGTGTCCGTGTCCAGGCCACCGAGGTACATGGATACCAGCTTCGTCGCCGTCTTCGGCAGCGCAGACTGATTCATCATGATCTTTATGTCAAACTTCTCAGAAGTGAAGCTGTTCACCGCCACGATCGCCCACGTCGGCGCGTCCTTGTTGGACAGACCCCGCACGTACGCCTCCGCAGCATCCACCGTGGGGTAGATGTCGCCGTACACGTTCGAGAACAGGGACGAGGTCGCGTTAATCTTGTCCACCAGCGACCGCACCTCTGGGGTGTCAGGGGCAAAGTACAGCTTTCCACCGTGTGAGAAGGGCGTTGACACTTTGATGGAGTCATCCATGGCAACCCACTGCAGAGCAATCAGGGCATCCAGCGGGGGAACAATGGCGGTCTTCTCCTCGGAGTTGTCCTGGATGATAGAGGCGACTCCATAGATCACAGAATAGTAGCACAGGCCCTCTGGGATGCCTCGACCAACGGGACAGTGAATCGTCGAGTTGGTCGCCGCAGCCGCCGCAGCTGAGCACGGCGCCACCCCGGCAATCGTAGTCGTGACGTTGGTGTTGGTGCACACAAGCTGCGCGGCCGCGTCGAACATGTCAGTGAGATTTTTTGGATTGGTTGTGGAGAAGTAGAGGTCTTCGACACCTTCGGAGGTGCCGAAAATGGCCCATAGTGCCACGGAGCCGATAACGAAGATGATCGGGATGAGCAGCTCACACGCCGTAGAGCACCACTCCCGTTTCATGAGGATCAGCACACGCAGAATCGTGTGGCCAAGCTGCTGAAGAAAGGCAGTGAGGCAGCTTCTAGAGTGAACATCAGACTTTGTTGCGTAGTCGCTCTTTACGTCCTCGTGGTCACTTGATGGGTTTCGCTGCCGGCTGTAGACGTCGTACGGGTTGCTGGCCAGCTCTGTACCTGCCGGTGAGTTGCCGACTGGGCCGCAGATGGTCTCGCGTTGGCCAAGCGGGGGAGAGAGATGTGCACCATCATCAGGACGCGACTCTTCAACGCTATCTCTTTTCACGACCACGTCAGCGCTGGGCTTTTGTTTCCATCTTTCGCATGGAATGGCCTGGAAGACGCTCTGATCTGACTGCGTTTCGTCCTTGGCGGCATCTTCGCGAGCGCGATGATGATGAGGCATGGTGCTGCTGCTGGTGCCTGGATGTTAACCCAGTAAATGAAGAAAACGAGGTTTGAGGCTCTGCTTGGTGAGAGGGCCTCAAGGAAGTAGTGAGGTAAAGAAAAAAAAGAAAAAAGAAAAATGTCAACAGATTAGTCGCTGACTGATTTGGATCCAGCAATAAACGAGGTGCGATGTATTTACTCGCACGCTGGCAACAAAACTAGAAGAAGACAAACACCACTTGTTTAGGATTACTTCTATGTACCTGTTTGTGAATTAGCTAGGCACTATCAGCGGCACCTTTTTTTTATTAAATCAGCTAAGTTGTGGAGTCACAAATTAAAACGGCATAAACGAACGCAGCAATCTGGACGAGGTCTTGTTGACGCCCGAGGGGCTGTCGATGGTAAATAGCTGACAATGAAAGTTGCTTTCACAAGAAGTAAGTGTATATAAAACTACAAGAGTAGAAAGAAAAAAACGCGAAAAGGGTCGGTGGGGTGGAGTGGTGAAATGTGGTTCCCAAAGGGAAGCAGATTTCGATTTGTAGCAACAAAGCAACAAAATAAACTTAGTATATAAAGCGATACTTTTCGCTGGGATTTTTTTTTTTTTAGCGTTGTGAAATTTATACTCTACAACGGGTCAATAAAGGCAGCGAAAGGTGCGTCACTCCAAAACAAGCAAACAAAAAAAAAAAACAATAAGTTTAGTGACAGAGAACCGACTGAGGAGCAGCTTAGGAAAGAAAACAAAAGCAAATTTACGTAAACGAATAAGAAAAGAAAAACGTAGCAATAGGCTTATCTTGGTTTATCAGATGTGTTTGTGTGTGTGTTTGTGTGTGTGTGCGTTAGACAGTGGCGCGAAACAAAACAGGAAAATGAGGATAACCCCTCACAAAGTTGTTATGTAAGGAAGAGGTAGGAGGGAAACAGGGAGAGAGATGAGCCTTTCAGTCGCTGAGATCGAAGTAGTTATTCAGCGCTTCATATGGAGACAGACACACCGCGCAAACAACACACATCGACGCTCAACTTCAACGAAGAAACCAAACCGTTGAGTACTGCAACGTGCAAGGTGTTCGCATCCATCGTTTTGAACACACTTGAAGAAAAGAAATCAATAGTAGAAAGGAAGACAGCATCAGCTGATGAACGTTTGGGTAAACTAATTTTTTTTTTTTCAAATGGTCCTAATATCTTTTTATGTTTTGAGTTGTACCACCGAGCAGAAGAAACGCACAAGGGCATACAAATCTGTTGACCAAAGCAGCTGGTACATAATAGACACATGCGCATGGACGAAAGCAATGTATTCATCGACAACCTCAGCGCACTCGGTGCATCACGAGCACCGCAGATGGCACATCTACCCGGTCATAAATCCATCCGTGCTGCTGCTCCGTGCGGAGTCGACGCTCCTCGTCAGCCGTCACGCCAGCGACGGCGTGAGGAAGAAGACTCGCCACGGTGGATAGCGTCTTTGGTGCGGCCGCTGAGGGAGATGCCCCCGTCGCGTTGGATGAAAGCGCCGAGGGCGTGACAGTCTTGGCGCTGAGACGCACGACGGCCCGATTCGTCGTTGCAACGTCTTCGCCACAAACCTCGGACCACTGCCCTTCGAATACCAGTTCGTTTGGCGTCCCACCATTTACGACGACGATGGGCGTGTCCGTGCTGAGGGTGTTGCCCGCAAAGTGCAGCGCCTCTGGTGCAAAGCGAACCCCGCTGCCTGATCGAGAAGACGGTGGTGCGGCCATGCGCGCAGTGCTTGACGTCTCCTGGACGGCAATATGCGCAAGACGCTGAGTGGAGTGCAACGCCGCTGAGTTTCCCTCGTCGCTTGTCGGTGCCTCGCCAGTGTCGTCGGCTGTCTCGCAGAGGTGCACGTTCGTGAAAAAGTCGAAGCAGGGAAAGCGCAGAAGAAGCGTGTGGAGCTCCGTGACCTCCTCGATTTCCTCCACGACACAGGCGTAGGCAGGAAAGCCATGCTCCTTTCCATCGACGATACACCGCCGCTGCGGTCGCGTTGATGCGTCGATAGACTGCATATTCATGGGACCGGGCCCTTCCCCCTCCCGCTCTCTTTTCATAATCGATTTTCAGTTGTTTTCTTTTTTCTTTATTTTGCCTACTGAGGAGAGACGGAAGAAGGTGTCGATTAGATTGTCAACGAAAGACGAAGTAGGCACGACAGAGGATGGTAACTGTTTGGTGCAGATGTGGCAAACGGCATGCAATGATAGACATCACGGAGCCGGTAAATAGGTAATGATTGACGAACACTTAGAAAGCGTGACGCAGCAAGCCCACCTCTTTCAAAAGAGAAGTGCTCACGCGCCGATCTTTTTATACAGAAACGAGTGTGTTCTCATGCCGGTAACAGCTCTTTCTTTTCAGGAGCGTTTTTTTTTGTTGTTGTGGTGGTGGTGGTGGTTGTGAATTTATTCGTTCTTTCTTTTTCATTGCCTCGTGTAAAGGAGACTTGCCTCTTTTGCACGAGTTACACCAACGCCCGAGACGGTTTTCGCAGCCTAATTGCTCTCAACGCACATCGCAATCGTCTCTCAGGAGTGATAAACACAGCATGCGCGGGAGAGAACGTCTTTTCAAACCGCAGGATTTGTGCGTTGTGGTGGACATGTGTATAAGAACAAAGAAGTAAACAAAACTAAAATATCTGTGCGTCTAAAGAGGCCAGGTGCAATCTAAAAAAAAGGGGGAAGAAAAAAGAAGGGTCACAAAGGAGCTCTTACGAGAAGCGCATCGTGACGAACAGCATACCGTCCATTTCATCATGATGTTGCATCTGCCCTCGCCGCGCACCTCACAAGTTGAAGAGCGTGCGGCAGTTGTCATACACGGCGGCCACTACCTGCGCTTTGTCCACCATCGCCCCCTCCCCAGAGGAGCCTTCCAATGACGCGTTCCGGCAGCCCACGTACGCCTCTAGAACCTGGATCAGATGACAGGGCTCGTTGCGCCGCTCCAGGCACGCACCGCGCACAAAAGGTTGCTTGCGCTTCACTGTCCGAAAGGTTGTCGTCACAAATGAGGCGCCGTAGTCCTTTGGCCGCACATCGCACCACGGGGCATCCGTCTCCAGCATCAGGTGTGAAAGCGGAATAGCGGCTACTTGGTCCGCCAACGTCCTTTCGCGAAACGCGCTACCATTCACGCTAAGGTAGAGACCCATGGAAAGCAATGCGTCTTGCTCTTCGCGGTTGCCGTTGAAACTGTGTACGACCCCGCGAAGCCCCGCCACAGACGAAGAGCCTGGCGAGGAAGAGGACAACGATGGCGCACACGTGGCCCAAGTACTTTGCAGCTGCTGCACAAAGGTCATGCCACACTCGCGGGAATGGAAAAGGAAGGGAAGCCCCAGCGGCGCATAAGCCTGAACTTGGCGTGCGAAGTACTTCTCCTGAACCTCGCGTGGACAGCACATCAGCTCCGCGTAGTCGATCCCGATTTCACCTACGGCCACCACGACGTCACGGTTGTTGTCCACCAAATCTACCAGATACTGTAAGCGCTCCGCTGCGTTGGCCTCTTCCTCTTCCTCCTTAGCACCGGCGTCCGTCCCTGGCTGCTCGAAGCGCGCGTGCACGATAGAGGTGTCACTCTCAACCACACGCTGCACCTCGGCGTGGTCCAGCGGACGCAGAAACTCACCGGAGTGGGCGGGGTGTACGCCGACAGTGCACAGCAGTCGCCGATCCGGGTAGCGCCGGCACAAGGCAACCGCCTTCACACTCTGCGCCAGGCTCGTTCCTGTGAGGATGATTTGCTGCACGTTCTGCTCCTGAGCGCGCTGCAGCACGCAGTCAAAGTCGTCCTCGTGGAGACGCTGGCCTTTCCAATCCACACCGCGAAAGACGCAGTCGGTAAGGTTGGCCGCAATGTCCACCAAGTACGGCGGAGCACGTGCAGACAGCGCAGCAGACATCGTATTTCCTTGTATAGTCTTGCTAAGATTGTAAATTATCGGTTTGCTGTTGTTTTGCTGCTTTTCGCTTTATTTCTTTAAAGGCCACGTGAAGGGTCTGTGGGTTATCCGCGACCGAAGAAAAAGCGATGGAAAGAGAGGAGATGAGCGAGCAAAAGAAAAATAATGTAATTGAGAGAGCGCGAGTTGCCACAAGGGGAGGGAGAGGCGATGCGTAATTTTTCACGTCAAGGTGAGAACACTGAACTCCCGAGCTGCTTTAATGACAAGCTGAAAAGTGCCGCGATACGCATCTTTGTGCAGCCGCGTATGACGCATCTTTGAAAGTGTGTTTTTTTTTTTTTGCACTCCCTAACTCCTGCACACAGAGGGCCTAGAGCGGAAAAAGCCGCGCACACGCTTTTTCCCTCTTCAAATGCAGAAGCAATTGCACCTCACGCACAAGAACAGAGACAGAAAAAAGAGACCTAAGAGTCAAAGAAAGAGAAAGGCACTCGCGGAGCCAACCGCCGCCCTCTTTTGCATGCGTCTTGCACGGCACAAAATGTAGCCGCGGTTTCCGTAGGTTTCCTCTCTAGTTTACTAAAGCAGCTCAGAGAAATCGCAACCAAGAGATGCACACACACAGCAAGCAATAAAAATGCTTTAAACCTTCTTTTCCTAGCAAACGACGGCGCATCGGGAGCCTTTGTGGTTGATGAGAAACCCCCTGGCCGGCATGGCGATGAGGAAACGTGAGTAAAAGGCGTCCACTAGGAACGGGAGAGGATCCGGGGAAAGAAACAAAAGAGCGGTAAAAGAAACCGAGCTAGTATACAAGAAAGCAACAATCAGAGCAGAAGCACGTGACAAACCACTGACAGCAATGGCGAGCAATCGAGCAGTACAACACATAAAGAAGAAAAAGAATCCTCTGGACAGAAACGGAATTATCAGACGCAAAAGAGTTTAAAAAAAAAAAAGGAACGGCAGACAAGACACAACAACAACAATAACCCAAATCAATTGCCTCCCAACGCGCAACAACGTCGAGCTGCGGCATTCATTTAAGGATATCGGCCAGAGATGCCACTTCCACGTTGTTGGATTTCAGTTTGGGTGCTGTCATGGCCCCACGCTTTCGCATGGCTGCCGCGGCCGCCTCCTGTTGGGCCTCGCGGGCGGCTCGCTTGCTCTGTTTGCGCTGCTGCACCTTCTGCTCCTGATCCGCGACGCGCTTCTTCTTCAGGCTGCGACCGAAGAATCCAGTGGGCTTCTCCAGATCAGCGATGGATCGGTCCAGTGTGCCGAAGAAGGACGGCGGCTTCTTGGAATCGCGCACCGGGATATCCCTCTTGTCACGCTTTTGGTAGGCAGTGCGCTCCGCCCAAATAGCCATGAAGCGCTCCCGCATCTCACGGTCGACCTCCTGCGGTCGCACCTCGAAGCAGAAGCGAACGACGAACGTTGGGCAGTCGTCGAAGTCGTCGAGCAGCTTGTCCTGCAACAGGTACTCGAAGTCGACGGGCTTGCGCACCGTGAGCAGCTCCTTGCACAGCTGCAGCGCACGGTTCGCCAGATCCAGCACACCGCCTTGCTTTTCTGGGAAGTGGTTGCTCCACATCTCCAGCGACAGCTCGATGTCGCGGTTCATGCAGTCGACGAAGATGAGCCAGCTCTCGACTGGGTTCTTCTTAGGATTGCGAATGACGTCAGCGAGGAACTCCATGAGCGTGCTAATGTACTTCTCGGTGTTGCGGATGAGCATCTGACGAATCAGCTTGCGTGACCGCTGCTCCTGCAGCATCGTTTCAAACTCTTCATCGATGAAGTCGGCCTCGGTGGAGATAATGAGTTGCACCGGATTCGTCGCGTCCGAGTACCACTCGCCTTGGCGGAACACCTTCGCCCACTGCTCCTCCACCACCCGCTCTACCTGAGCGGTGATTTCGTCCAGGTAGAAAAAAGCGTTCACGGGCAGCGCATCCTGCACCTTCTGGAATGGAGTGCTGAACGTTTCGGCTGCTGTGTCAGTCGCGCCAGTGGCGCTGCCGCGGCCGTCATCGTCAGCCCTGCCGCCGCCACCGAGCCCGGTAGGGCTTTCGTAGTCCCAGCACGAGGCGAACTTCAACTCGATCGTGTCGAGGTTGTTCTCAATGGTGGTACAGTCGTTGCAGAAGGCGTAGAGAAAAAGCATGCGGCGCTGCTGCCACTCCCCAGCGGCCTCCGGCGTGGGCAGCGCGGCGTTCGCGTCTTCCCAGTAGTCGAAGTCGCTGCGCTGCTTGCACTCGTCGAGGTAGGCGTAGATCGAGTCGGCGCACGCCTTGCCGATTTGGCGCGTGACAGACACGTCGATGGCGGTGTTCAGACCGCTGAGGGACTGCTGGAGAACGCTAAACATGTCCACCGGCCCCGTCGTGATGGGCAGCCCGGTGGGGAGGATGGTGGGGCCCTTTGGGTCGTTGCACACCATCATGGCACAGGCGCGGCAGAGACGCGTGAGGTGCTCAGACAGGCCCCCCACAGCGGCGGTCATGAAGGAAGCGGACATCTCGTCGATCGTTGAGACATCCACGTACTGGGCAAAGTTGTTGGTGGTCATCATCTCCTTGTACCACTGGATGAACAGCGAGGCCTCAATTAAACCGTTCGCCTCCACATCGGCGCCGGGGTCGACGTAGCCGTGCATCACGTTCATCACCTCCGCGTGCACAGCCTGCACAACAAGGCTGAAAAAGGAGAACTTCGTGGACAAGGGAAACAGCGTCAGCTCAAACGCCTCAAGCAGCGGCTCAATCTTTTTCATCTGCTCCAGATACACGGAAATCTGGCTGAAGGGGTCCACCACGTCCTGCATAACCTGCTCCTCCCACAGCTGCGCAACGCCCTTGGCCACGGCAGCGTAGATGGCGTCCTCGTTGATCTGCGGCTCCGTCTCCACGCCGTCGCTGCCAAAGTTAAAGGCGGGGCTCTCGATCTCGTTGCCGCAGACCCAGACACACTGCCGAAGGGACTCAAACGGGTCCGGCGGGGCATCCTCCACGCCATTGGCCTTTACACCGCCGCCGCCGCCAATGCCCGCGTAACCGCCGGTGTGCGTGCCGTCCGCCGGGTCATCCTCGAGTGCCTTCTGGATCGCAATTACCATGGCGTCCTCTTCGAGAAACTTGAAGACCTCATTCACGAACATGGTCAAAATCACGTCTAGCTTCTCAAAGTACGGCTCAAAGACGGCCTGGAAGCTGCGGTAGCGCGCGCCGGCCTTGGTGATGACGGTGCGTCGGATGAGCTGCAGCTTGCGCAGCCGGTTGTACATCGCCCGAAAGTTCTGCTGCTCCACCAGCACGTAGAGGTTGCCGTAGCGGACCTCCTTCAGCGCCTCAGACCACTTAATTACGGAACTGACGTTGTCGCGCAGGTAGTGCAGCTGGCGAAGGTGCTTGTAGCTCAAGGTGTCGGAGCCGAGACCCTGGATAAGCTCTCCCTGCTTCAGGAAGAGCTCGCGTAGCTGCTGCACTTTGCTATAGTTCTGCTGTACAATCTGCAGTGCACGCTGGGCCTCCACAATCTGCGACGACGCGATCGAGTTCATGGCTCGTCGCAGCTCGCGAGACTCATTCTGACAGGACCGGTACAGACGTGGCACCGTCACCTCTAAATCCGTGTTGAGCTGCAGCTCCGTATTAATCGTGCCGAGTACCTCCTGCCTTAGGCTTGCCTTCTCCTCCTCCGTCAAGTACGGCAGCAGCTCATCAGCGGAGTAAAATTGGCCCTTGTCGGCACCCGCCTTGGCCGCATTCGCCGCCGAGCCGCTGCCGCCACCGTTTGAACCCGAGGATGGCAACGTAAGAAAACCGTTGCGATTGCCGCTGACGACATCCGTCGCTCGCTGCTGTCCTTTTGAAATGGTGCGCGACATGTGCAAACTACGAAGAGGGAGTAGAAGAGCAACGAGAATACGAAAACCTCAGCTTTCAAAAATAAACGCGACACACACGCGAAGGAACCCTGAAAAAATGTTTTTTTTTTCTATCTGTGCGAGATCGCGCGAATGTGCGTGTGCAACAACCACAACAAGAAAAAGGGAACACAAACGGTTTGCACCTCTTCAGACGGACAGGTTGACTGTCCTCTACTCTAAAACTAGCTCGCTTGTTGCTGTATGTACGCTGCCGAACGGATGCATATCCAGATTATATTGTTATTTTTAGTGGTCGATCGCGGCGTGTACGTACATGCGCACGTGAAAGAAATTACCGATACACCGCTCGAAACAGTGTCGCGCCAGCGCAGAAAAGAAGAGAGAGAAGAAGAAAAAAGAAAGCGGAATTCGAAGTGAGAAAACAATTTAGCAAGGACGTAGCGCATCAACGCCAATTCAGCCACAGGAGAGGCTGTGCGTTAAAGTGGTAGTAGACTACGATGCCGTCGCATCAATAAAAAAAAGGCAGAGAAAAGAAAAAGAACACCCACAAGACACAAATCTGCTTTACTAGAAGAGTGAAGGCAACCAGCAATGTGCACAATTAGCGTACAACAAAACGGTTGTGAACGAATGGAGCACCATCCCAACAATGAACCAAAACACGCGCACACGTGTTTCTAAACTGGAAGCTGAGTACGCAACGAGAATTTCATCTTAACAGGAATGAAAGAGTCCAAGCACCGTAGAGGACCTTGAGCTCTCACCGCTGCTGATATCGCTGCAATCATTTGTGCAATTGCGTTGTTCGAATGAATAAGCAGAGAATAGATACCTCTCTTTGTTTTGATGTTTTCGTGCGTATGCGTTTTTTAAATAAATAAAACACGCGACCTGTGATTAACCAACCTACAGCCTCACCGCCACCTCTCTTGCATCACACAAAAGCAGCCCACGTAATAAAGGAGAAAAATATGGACGCGTCGACGGAAGCAAAAAAAAATTAGAAAATAGCGGGAGGATGCTCTTTCTCTTTCACTCTACCCGGGTTTCTGTTGCTTTAGGCTGTGATGGACCGCGTGCGCTCTTTCTCTCGTGGTATTGCTTCTTCGTATTGATCTCTAACAACAACAACAACATACCTTTTAACGCGTTAAATGAGCCTCGAAAGTCACTCACTCAAAGTGAAAAATGGGGAAGAAAATAGAGCGATAGTTGCCGAGATGTTGCTGTCGTGGTAGCCAGTAGCGACTACTTTTTCTCCAGTGCCTCCTTGCGCTTCATGTAAGCGTCAATGAGGGCATCCGCACGATCGTCGAGCGTGAGCTCGGTTTGGTGAGAGCGCGCCTCCACCGCCTCGGCCAGATTCGGCTGTAACTCGTACTTCACCTTGGTCAGCCGCTCCGCCTCCTGGCGGTACTCAGGGACGATGTGGTCTGTTTGCTCGTCCATCCGCTTCGCCGCGTCCACCTCGTGATCGAGCTGCTTCACCACGCCATCCATCAACATGGAGGTGTGCATGCCCAAGCACAGCTTTCCGCCAAAGTAGCCGCCCGCCAGCGCGATCCAGCCGCTGTAAGTTCGGAAGATCGCCCATCGATTGCCGAGGGAAAGACACGCCGCCATAGTGGCCACCATGTTTCCACCGCAGTAGCCGTAGAGCCAGTAACTGTTGTTAGCCACGGCGTTGTAGGACTCCATCGACTTGGCCATGCGAGCCCGGCTGTCCTCCAGAAAGACGTTGGCGGTTACGAGGGCCTGCTCATACTTCTCCGCCGGGGTGAGCGGCTTCGACGATCTTTTGTCGCTCCCCGAGGCGCCAAAGCGACCCAGCGAGAACATGCCGCCCTGATCCTTTGACTGAGAGAACATGTTGGCTAGCACGCACCTACTTTGCGTAAGACGACAGACGTAGGAAAGAGAGTACACAGAGCTGCAGCAGAAGAGAGAGGTGCGCTCACGATGGGATTACTTTTTTTTTTTTTTGATGTTGGTTGTGTCTCTCTTAAAAAGAGAGAGAGAGAGAGAGAGAGCTCTAAAAGAGAAATAAGAAGAAGTGCCTGTGACAACGGCCGGTGGAGTGCTGCCGCGATGCACGCATGCGTGCAGTTTAGAAAGGAGGAAAAAGATAAACATGAAGGTATGCGCATCGAAGATAGAGACAAGTACAGAGAAAAAGTAGGTCGCATCGATGAATCGATAGGCATCAAAAAGGCGGCAATAGTTGTCAACACAACGGTATCCAGCGACATTCAGAGAATAAGGCCCGATTCAAATATTCGACGCGTTTATCAGCGCTTATGCGCAGCACATACGAATGTCTCCGCCTTGTGCAATGTGCATACCTATGCGGAAGATCACAAACTCGCTTCAGACAAAAGCCTGGGGCCGGAAGACGAAGGACTAGTCGTGCGGCATTTTGTTGTGAAAATGCCGACACGTGCCCCCCATTCTCTTTTAACAGATTTTCAGATGCGAGGTGGTTTGTATTCAGCGAAATAGAAAACAATAACTTTAGCGCAAGAATGCGTTAACAACGCCAGTGAATTTCACGTCCCCAAGTACGAGTACCTTCCTGCTCTCTGCTCACACACATCTTGAAGCAGCACACAAGCATATAACACGGGGGTAAAGAAATAAAAAGAGTGCACCTTCATGCCATAAAGCAGCAATCAAGCTTAATTAGAAGACAAACAAGGACTACGCACAGCTCTGTGAAGAAGTAAAGGAAAAAAAAACAATAAGATGAACAATCGCGAAAAAAAAAAGATGGAGTGAACAAGCTCGTTCAAGAGCATGTCCACCTTTTTTTTTTTTCTCACCTCTCCCAAACCACCCAAACACTCACCGGCAAACATAGACGAGGTAAAATTGCAACCAAAGAGCAACTTTTCTTACCTGGCAAGCGGCTCCCCTATCGGCTGTGGGTATGAGAGTTGCTGTTCTACTATCCCTGCCACAAATTACAACTGCTAAACGCATTTATTGTTCTTGTATTTGTGACGGCTCTCTTTTTTTTGTCTTTTTGAAGTCAGCCGATGCATTCACGTTCGCACAGGACGCGCCACGAGCTCGGAGACGGGCGTGTACGGCACCTGCGGGTGGTCGGGTGTGTAGAAGCCAAGCCCGCGAAGATCGCTCGTCAGGGCACCTTGGCTGAAGCCGGGGGCAAGGTTCCGCGCTGTCACGTGATACTTGTCGAAGAGGGCCTTATCACGGCGGTATACGAACCGTGCGCGGATGGGACTGACGTTGTGAAGTGTCTGTGGACGATCCGACACGGGCCGCTGCAGCAGCGGGTGGTGTGTGATCGATCGCAGCTCTTTGCTCCGCAGCGCCTGCAGTAACGGAGTCGATGCGTTGTACAGGTCCGACGTGGTCGCCGCTGGATTGAATTCAGACTTCAGCATGTGCTGCGGGTTCCGTGCGGTGCTCAGTCGGCTGATAATGGTGTGCACCTTCACCATGGGCAGGTCACGAGCCAAGTAGGCCGCCAGCGTCCACAGCATCAGGTCCTCATCGCAGTAAGTACCGGCGTCGTGTAGGTAGAGCTCCTCGCTCAGCGGTAGCACGATAGCGCGGCCGGCCTCCAACTCGTAGGCGACGATGCTCAACGAACGGTCTGCCCGGGCCCGAATCTGCTCCGTCTTCCCGTAGCAGGCCAGATTCTGCAGCGCGCGCAGGCAGCCAGCCGTGACGATCAACGCGTCCTTTCCGCTACGCAGGCGTCGCGCCACCGAGACAAGGCCGTTCACGTGCGTTGCCACTCCGCTGGAGTGCAGGATGAACACGTTGTCCATCGACTTGACGAAGTCCAGATTCGCGACGAAGGTGCGCACCGGATGCACACGCCTGCCTTGGAACCTGGTCACGTACGGCACTGGATGGGCGCGAAGGTGCGCAAGGACGGCGTTGGTGTCCGGTAAGCCGCCCTTCACGGTGCGGGTGAGTGGGTAGACGGCCCACGACGGGTCCTGCGTGCGGAGCCGCTCCGCCACATCTACCATGTGCGGCACCGCCCTCAGCATCGTCACGTCCAGGCCCTCGCGCTGCGCAAACGCACATGCCTCCTCCTTGTTGGTGAGGGTTTGCAGCAGCTCCGATCCGCTCTCCACTAACGCCTGCAGCAGCGGCTCATCCTGTGCAGTGCGTGCCTTCTTTAGACTCGCCCCCAACGCCTTTAGCGCCGCTGCCTTCACCTCAGCCCGCTTGTCCTTCGACACAGCAGAAAAGAAGTCGGGGCCGCGAACAGCCGTGAGAGGCGCCGCCAACTTTAGCGGCGGCGTGTCCTCGCGCTCGCGAAAGAGCGGGGCAGCGCCTGCAGTGGATGGAAAGGCGCGCAGCTGGCCGCCGAGCAACGCATCCAGCACGGCGTCGCGCTGCACATCCATGATCTGAAGCAGCATGTACAGCCGCTCCAGCTGATCCGCCTGCTGCGGAGTCGTGAGAACGAAGTCGACCTTTGACCACTGGTGCCACAACTCGTCCAGCAGCGCCGCCACCACAGCCGAATGCGCTTTCCCATCTGGCATGACACCCGCGAAGCCAGCCAGCACGTCGAGCACATCGTCGACTGTCCAAAGGGCGGTGAGGCGAAACGTGCCTTCAGCGCCGTCCACCAGCCCCATAGGAGAGTCGGCATCTGCGTCCACCTCGTGGCCGGTAGTGACGACATCCTCCAGGAAGCCCACCAGCGCCTGACCTGTGCTCCGGTGCGCCGTGTTTCGGTTCACCCCGCGAGGGTGGGAGTAGTCGGCGCGATTTTGCATAGAGTTGGCCGTCTGCGAGTACCACTTGTTGGGCTCCATCACCTTAACCAACGCCAAAAAGTGCAACACCTGCGCAAAGAGGGCGGGCGACTCTGCCAGGCGCTGCGGCTGCTCCTCCATGAACGTCACCGTCATCGCGTCCATTAAGTGTACAAAGGCCTTGGTGAGCTCACTCGTGACGACGTAGCCGCGGCCAAACTTGCGCACGTTCTGCACAAGGAAGTGCAACCCGTTGCCGTCCCAGGTGAAGAGGGAGCTGAGCTCGTACAGAATGCGCGTGAGCTCCTCGTTGCTGCGCCTCTGCAAGGTGGACGCAAAGTCCAGCACCGTGGCCGTTCGTGCCTCTCGCTGAGGTCGGTTGTAAAACTGCGTGAGGAGGTCCTCCACACTGCGGTCACACTCCAGCACATCGAGCAGAGGAAATTGTGTGTGCGTGTGATAACCCCCGAGATCCTCCTCCCCGTCGACACCAGCTTCAAAGAGAGCACCTGAGCTTGTCCCTACATCGACTGGCGCTACCGCAGCGTCTGCCATCGCCCGCGCATCGGCTTCTTCAGCGTGGGCAGCGGCATCTCCACCCCACAGCATCGAAGCCGCGAGCTCCTCCGCACCCGCAGCCTCCTCCTCTTCCTTCACCTGCGTCGGCGCTGACGTCGACCGCCAGCCGGAGCGCGACGCCGCGGCCATGCGCTGACGGGCCTCCTCAACATCCGGCACGTTGCGCAGCCGCACCGGTCCAAAGCCCAGGGCCTCATCATGCTTCGGCAAGGGGAAGGGGGTGAAATTTGCCGACACCGTCTTTGGGTACATGTTCTCTGGCAAGGGCCGGTACGAAACACGCGGTGGTGAGGGCGGCAGCGTGGTGGACGAGGTGTGCGTCGCTGCTTCAGCTCCATTCCCGTGCATCTCACTCTCGCGCTGCGACATGGACGCGGCATCGGTAGAGGCCGGCGAGGAGGTTTGTGGTGGGGGCGTTGGAGGCGCTGGCTTATCAAACCGCATCCGCAAAAAGCAGCTCCGGTGAAGCGCACCGGCCACATCGCGATGGCCCACGGCGCATCGTTTCGGAAGACCCAGCATGTCGGTAGCAGCAGAAATAACAAAAAAAGTAGTGCAATGGGTATGCCTCCAGAGTATGATTGCTTAATAGCAGCAGGAGCGAATACTCGTGATGAGAACAAAAAAAAAAAAAGCTAGCAATCACGTTTGTGCCTGCACCTTCTAGAGGACGGCAGGTATTTGGATATTGGTAAAGAGAGCATCAGCCAAGTTGGAATAATCAGAGAGAATATGGAGAAAAAAAAAACATGAGGAGGAGGAGAGAAAAGGTGGATGAAAGAGAGTGTGAGTAGCGGGCTCAAAGAGAGCGGAAAGAGGAGCTTGTGCATCACGCGTTTTAAATATATTATTAATTGTTAGTTTTTAAAAAGGCAGTGTAAGCTAACAAACAGGTCAGCAGATTTTCTTTTTTTTCCGCTCCTGTTTTCGCTTCCTCTCTCTCTTTCTCTCTGCGGTTGAGATGCACTTGTAAGCGACCTCGTACTCAGCTCAGTCATTGCTGGGTGCTTCTACTACGTAGGTCATCAAAGGTAAACGGTATACAGCAAATGGATAGGATCCACGGATTTTTTTTCATGATGATAAAGCGGGGATAGGCTAGGAGAAGCGGATCGCACAATGTATAAGCACGAGATGCTATCTGCTAAGCTCGTCAAGCGCAAAGACTTGTCGAGAAAAAAAAAAAATATGTGTGTGTGTATCGACAAGAATGTACACCCAACGGTAAGCACAGCTTTCGGAGGCTAGGCAAGATGCTCCTCGCGTCACAAATAAACTCACTCGAAATAACAAAAGAAAAGGAATCTAGCACAAAAAAGATAAACAGTACAGAAAAATAAACTGAGCTAAAAGAGCTTTGTTTAGTTGTAGCAGAGAAAAAAAAAACCCTCGTTTCTTTTCTTCAGATTGTCTAGACACAATTACACATGTTTCTCAGGCATGCGGCAACTCGGTAACACGGGTAATGAAATGCGGAGAAAGAGCAGATAAGCCCTCACGTCTTCCGTAAATCAAAAAAAAAGCACAATTCACGCGACGCAACGGCACGCTTGTCAAGCACCTACAAGGTGGCGAAGATGTAGCACAACACAAATAAAAAAACTGTCTTGTAGGCGTTAGCGTGGTGTGATGACATAAGAGCTTTTCGTTAACAACACATAGAAATGGAAAAAAAAAGAGAGAACTCGTGGAGCTATTACACCATACGAATGCCTCTGATAAACTCCCTTTGAAACACGTTATCACTCCACTTACATCAGGTGCCCCCCCCCTTCTCCAGCGTGCAGGCTAAGTTCATTCGCTCTCTCGCGTTAGCCCATCCGAAGTACAGCGGCGAAAAGTCCACAGATGATAATAAACGCGACAAACCGATTTTTGAGTACAGCAAAAATACCACTGGCCGTCGTTTCCACCTCCTCCACCTCGGCCCTTAACAGCGCTCCTTTTCCTCTGCTTTTAGCCCGCCCTCGCCTCGCCGTCGCTGGGGTGCGCTCCTGTCGACTCCCTGGTAGGAGAGGCACCTGCGAGGACTCAGCGGCGCTGCCCGGCGTGTGGACGCGCTCCAGTCGCACATTGTGAAGCGGGTTGGCCTGCGCTGCCACGCTCTCCTCCTCCTCCTCCCCCGTGGCGTCGCCCCTCCCATTCTCCGCGTGGTCGCCGTGCACTGACACATAGGCGCCGGCTTGGTCCCCGAGCACAAACTTCTGCCCATCGGGGATGACATCATCGCTGAGGTGCACCACCGATGCTGCCATGACCGTCTGCGTCCACCGCAGCTCCTCGGCCGCCAGGTGCTGCAGCTGCACATCGAAGTCGACGTGCTCCTCCACCAAAAAAGTTAGGTCGTCGACCGTGCCGGGGAACATGAGCTGCAGGTGCAGCCGGGCCAGACTGCGGTTGCACACCCGCTCCAATGCGAGGGCTTTGTGCTGGATCATCTCCAGCCGCTCGAGGGTGGCGGGTGGATCCTTGAGGGCGAGTGCGTCGTGCAGGTCCCTCTTCGCGTCCTTCATCTGCCGCACCAAGCTGGAGGAGAGCAACACGAGAGCGTCGTTGTCCGTCGCCCGGACGCGGCGCAGAATGCGGTTCATCCGCTCATTATCCCTCAGCATCACGATGTCCAACAGGATGAAATAGAGGAGAACAATAGCCGCGGTGAGCAGCGGCTTGCGTGCTGCCCCGGTCGCCGCGTTGAGCACGGTGGACCCACTGCTGGTGGCGGCTGACACAATCAGCGACAACAATTCCTCCTGCTCGCCGTCGCCGCCGCCGTCCTCGCTGTTGTCGCCCTGTGCGTTGTCGGTGCTGCTTGCGCTGCCTCCCACGTCCTTCTGCGACTGCGCAACCGATGCAGCGTTCACTGTGCGTGGTGGCGCATCCGACTCATTGTCGTTCGACTTGACGAACAACACGAGGTTGCCGCGGCGCTGAGAAGAGGATGTGACGCGGTCCGCCGCGGCCATGTTGCGAAAGCTCGTCGTCGCAGCCTCGGAGCCGGGCCCGTTCAGCGCGGTGTAAAGGTTGATCTGCCGCGTGCTCTGGCCATCATCCGTCGCGGCAGCGCTGGGAGCAGGCCCCTGGTGCACTGCTTCGACGCCGCTGATGAGCATGGCTATCCCAACAAACAAAAGGTTTTTTTTGTTTGTCTGTTTAGGTTGAAACTGGGGGCAACGTAAAGCCAAGTTAGATAAGTGATGCCCGTATAGGTTGGAAGGAGTTTAGGCGGACTCAAAGAGGGGCTAATTATTACAGCGAAAAGGAAAAAAAAAAAAAAGCTCTGTGTATAGTTGAACCCTATTCCTTTTTTTTTTTTTAAGGCCACTCTGGTTGTGTGAAGCGGCAAGATACTGAGAAAGGAAGTGTTTGTTTTCTGAAGCAGAATCCGAAAGAGGGCGTTGATGGTGCGAAGTTGCTGCGCATCGTATACGCGAAGAATAATCCAAAGAACCGCAGGACAGAGCAGCGTGCAGAATGAAGAGGAGGAGGAAAGAGTGAGAGTGCATCTCGGAAAACAAAAAAAGAAGCCGGCGCGTGCTACTAGAAAAACACGTAACCAATGTTGTGCAGGCTTTCTTATTATTATTATTTTTACTGGAGAAGAAACAACGCTCAGGTCTGCCACAAAGCCCATCGACTACGCACATCCTCCTTGGAAAGAAAAACAAAGGGAAGGATAGGGAGATTCTATAACTTTTTTTCCAAAAGAACACACACATTGGCCTAATTTGTATGGATGCCTTTCACATATTTAAAGTGATGATGTACAGGATACAATGCAGAATAGGAACTGTGAGAAGAGGAAGAGAAACCGAAAACACAAAAACAAAACCTCTCAACAAGACAAAAACAAATGAGATTGAATTCTGACATTCACAACGCCCCAACAAAAAAAAAGGTTGAAAAGGGGTGACAGTGTGCTGCAATACAAAAGCCCACCACGCAAGCGTTGGAAACACGCATGCTTTATTTGATACTTTGTAAATAATTGTCCCACTTTACCTTCTCTCTTTTTTTTTTTTCAGTACACACAACTTCTCAGTGTGCCTCACCTAATCCCGCTCATTCGGGTCTAGCAGCTTGTCCGCACGCCGTCGTGCACGCTTGGTGGAGTCGATGATGGGCTTAAAGCCAATGTCCACCACCTCGCCGCGATCGTTGTGCACGTATGTGTACTGCGTCGCCTGCTCGGCGATGTCGGCCTCCGTGTACTTGAAGAACATCACATAGGCGACATAGAGAATGAAGGAGCCCCACCCCACCACCCAGATTCCTTTCAACGCACTCCATCGCCGGCCATACTGCCATCGAATGGGAAGGCGTGGACGCAGTTGTTGAAACAAATAGCCGCCCGCACTCTTCGGTAAGTCGGGCA
This sequence comes from Crithidia brevicula, assembly GCA_030849845.1. Taxonomy (NCBI): domain Eukaryota; phylum Euglenozoa; class Kinetoplastea; order Trypanosomatida; family Trypanosomatidae; genus Crithidia; species Crithidia brevicula. The sequence continues at coordinate 19,338 of JASAOD010001957.1, forward strand.
TGCCTGGGCTGCGCGTCACGGCCTTCTTGCCACTGCTCGCATCACTACGGCGACGCTTCCGCCGCTCCACATTTGGCCGTGGAACATCAAAGTAGAGAAGACAACGCCGAAGCATCGCGTACTGTGCAAGAGCAAATGTGTGTGTGTGTCTCTCTGTCTGTCTGTTTGTCTGTGCACGGAACGGTTAGGAAAACGGCTCTCTTTTAATTTCACGGTGTGACTAAGATCTTCTTGTTTTGTTTTCTTTACTAGGTTGCTGCCACGCCATGAACGTGCCTTCCCTTCCCGTGCGCAACTAAGTAAGAAAAAGGGAAGAGGCGAATGTGCTGGGCGAAAAATAAAGGAAGGGAAGGGGAGGCAAAGAAACAGCACAAGTCGTGGAGATCCGAGGCGAGAAGTTGGAGGTGCGATGTAAGCTCTTCAACTCTACGATGCAGCTGGGGCTGAAAGAGGCGAGTCCTCCGCTATTGCTGTGCGCACCATCAAGCAGAATCGAGAAGCCTCCACTGCCTAACTGCTCACTCTGCCTGTCCTCAGAGGCCGGTAATTTCATCTGTGCGAGAGAGCGTGTGCCGAGAGGAATAGACGGCGAAACCTGGCTCGACTGCTTCCAGGTGCTTCAGCCGCCATAAGATCGTGTTCATGGTTTCTCAGACGCCTCAGAGCTTGCGGGGATGTGCGCTGCATTTCTCTACCACAGTGTGTGAAAGCGTTGTTGTTGTTGTTGTTGTTGTTGTTGTTGTTTTTTCTGTCCTGGTGACAAAAGAGTTGTTAATCGTACTTAAAGACGTGCAGCAAGAGTTTTAGGAAATAATCCAACACAACGTTAAAAAAGGACACGCATCAGTTGACAGGGAGAAGCCCAACAGAGAGGGAAGGTCCAGTGCGTTTTTCATGCTACAGCGCATGCACCACCATTTCATTGTTCTCTTCAAATGGTAGAAAGTGCGCTTTCATTAGCCTTTGCACATCGCCTCCTCTCCTCTTTCTTCCCTTTTTTTCTTTTCCACAGTTCTCGTCTTACCCAGTGCTCTTTGCGCTGTTACGGATTTCAGTGCTCATGCTCTCGTAGTTGGCGCGATCGGCCGCCGACACGGATGGCTTGACACGATCGAGGCTCACCTCAAAATTCGCCGCTGTTATCGAAGGCAGCTCGGCAGCGCTGGCGGTCTTGCCCGTCATGTCCCGCTCCAGCTCATCGAGCTCGTCTGTGGTGTGGGACTTGTAGATGCCCTTCAGCGCCGTCAAGGAGGCCTCGCGCATCAGGGCCGCGAGATCAGCACCGCTAAAGCCCGCCAGGCGCTCGTCGTGCGCCAAGCGCCTTATGTCCACCTCAGCGTGCACGGGGTAGCGGCGGGCGTGGGTCGCCAGAATTGACCCGCGCTGCGCCGGTGAGGGCAGCGGCACGTACAGCAACTTGTCCAGTCGGCCAGGGCGGAGCATCGCGGGATCGATCATGTCAGGGCGGTTGGTGGCGCCAATTACGTAGACATCCTTGCGGCCCTCCACACCATCCAGCTCGGTCAGCAGCTGATTCACCACGCGCTCGCTGCTCGGGTTGGCGCGGTCGGAGCCACGGCGCGGAGCCAGGGCGTCCAGCTCGTCAAAGAACAGCACGCACGGCGCAGAGGCGCGACCACGCGCGAAGACCATTCGCACGCTGCGCTCACTCTCGCCGACGAATTTGTTCAGCAGCTCTGGCCCCTTGATGGAGATGAAATTGGCACCAGACTGGTTGGCGATGGCTTTGGCCACCAGTGTCTTACCGCAGCCGGGAGGGCCGTAGAGGAGAACGCCAACCGGCTGGTCCAGGCCGAAGCGTTGGTGCAGCTTCGGGGAGCGGATGGGCTGCAAGATGCTCGTCATTAACTCCTCCCGCACGTCCTCCAGCGCACCCACGTCATCCCACGAGACGTTCGGGATGGTCGTGAAGCCCTCCCGCATGGCGGACGGCTGCACCCGCTTCGTCGCCTCCTTCAGCTCCTCGAAGGTGACACAAAAGCCCGTGAGCTCGTCCGCGTTGACGTCATCCAGTCCGCCACGCTCGTCCAGCTCGTTGTACTTGCGCCGAATCGCGAGAATGCACGCCTCCTTCACCAGCAGGTGCAGGTCCGCACCGACGTAGCCCGGTGTCATGTTAGCCAGCTCGAAAAAGTCCACGTCGTCGGAGAGGTTCAGCTTTGCGCAGACGACCTTCAAGATGCTCTGCCGCTCGTCGATGGAGGGGATGCCTAACGCGATTTCGCGATCGAAGCGGCCGGCACGGCGGAGCGCCGTGTCCAGTGCCTCGGGGCGGTTCGTCGCTCCCATGACGCACACCACCTTATTGTACTGCCGCCACGCCTGAGAGACCTGGTCCATGCAGGTCAGCAGCTGGCCAACAATGCGGCCCTCCATCCCACGCTGGGCGTCCTCGCGACGACCGGCGATGGTGTCGATCTCGTCAATGAAGACAATGCTCGGCGCTGCCGCCACCGCGTCCATGAACAGATTGCGGAGTTTCGCCTCGCTGTCGCCGCTGATGCCAGACACGATCTCCGGCGCCGCGACGAAGAAGAGAGGGACCTGCAGAGACCCCGCAATGGCGTGCACCAGCTTCGTCTTGCCCACGCCGGGGGGGCCGTGCAGGAGGACGCCGCACGGCGGGTCTGCACCCAGACAGCTAAACAAGTGAGGCATTCGAATGGGCAGCTGAATAAGCTCCTTGATGACCGGGAGCTCCTTTGCAAGGCCACCCATATCCTCGAGGGTAATTTTGGGAATAACACCGAGCACCTCGCCCTCGCCCTCGCCTTCGCCTTCGCCGCCCTTCTCGCCCTTGGACTGCCCGCGACTGCCACCGCTGGACTTGGCCGCGTCGCCCGAGACGTCGCCGTCCTCGGTGCGTGGGCGCTTCGCGGTGTTGTTTGGGTGGTTGGCATCGGTGAAGCGCCGCGGGCCGCTGCCAAGGCGTTGCTTGCGATACCCGTTGGGTGTCTGGCGAGCGATGCTCTTCAGCTTGCCCTTTAGACGGTCGCTCATGTCGGACATGACGCTTCACTTTTCGCTGACCTCTGATTCCTTCACAGTGATGTGCGGTTTCGTTGTGTATGTGTGCACGTGTTCTGCCTACTGCTATTTGGTTTTTGTTGTTGTTGTTATTGTTTTTTGGAAGAGAGGATATTTGACAAGAGCAACAAAGAGGGGAAGGATATGGGAAAAGAAGAGACAAAAGACAGCAAAGGAGATGCGTCGCAAAAATTCTTTGGAAAAGCATGAGGAGGGGTGCGCATGCACGACACCAGCGAAAGACATACCGAAACGACTCTCTCGCAGGCGCCTGGTTGATTGACCTCTGTGAATGAAAGGGAAAAAATCATAAACAAAAGAACATGCTAAACGAGCCTGCGACCAAGCGAGAGAGAGAGAGAGAGACTGCGCTCTTGCTCTATTTCACAAAGTGGCACACCGTAAGAAGTGGCCTTTAAACGACCCGAACGTCGGCCTGAAAAAAGTGTCGCACAGAACATTAGGACACACCTTTGCGGCTTGTGCAGGAGGGCCAGCCAAAAAGAAAAACTACACGTTAGCGTGAAAGCCCTTTCTATACGCTTCTGTACATTTCTGTCTTCTGTTGTTCCCTTTTTTGTTTTAGTGTTTGTATCACTTATGATAAAGAAAAAGCATCCCATTTTTTTTTTTAAACAACTCGTTGCGAAGCGCGATAAACAGAGAGAGAGACACACGGAGTAGAAAAACAGGTTCTTATGCTTGTATGTGAAAGGAATCCAGATCACGAACAGAAGCCTTGTGCTTATATATAAATGTAGCAAGCGCTCGTGGCGCTTGAAATGACAGATTCCGTGAAGTGGGTATCGCAGGGTTGACCTTTCACGGCGAAGAGGCCCCCTATAATAATGCTCGAATAACAAAATAACAGCCACAGATGCGTGTATAATTTAAAAAAAAAAAACGAGAAATGCAGTATCACCTCAACTGCCGTTGCGTGACAAAGAAAGCGCAGCGCAGAGGAAAATGGAGATTTAAAAGAAGAAAAAAAACCCGCAACAGCAACGTACGAGGCTGACAACGTCCACGAGGGGAGACACAAACGATGAATGCCATGCAAGTGCCTTACCATACTCGTCGCTCACTGCTCGAAACTTCCAATTGCGCGTCTGGGTAATTCGTGTGGGCAAATATGCAGAACAGAATAGAAAGGGGGGTGGGATAGGTAGTTAACACACTATTCTTCTCTCTTCAACCTCACCTCCAACTCCTTCTTAACGCCACTGAACGTCAGCCAGCGTCTTTCCTTCGAGCATGAGGTCCCACAGCGGTGAAAGCTCGCGCAGCCGCTCCACGTTCTTGACGCACTCCTCAATCACAATATCAATCTCCTTCGCCGTGGTGTAGCGGCTAATCCCGAAGCGGATCGACGTGTGCGCGTTCTCGGCATCCACGCCGAGGGCACGCAGGACGTAGCTCGGCTCCAGCGACGCACTCGTGCACGCGCTACCACTGGACACCGCGACGTCCTTCATGCCCATCAACAGGCTCTCCCCCTCCACGCAAGCGAAGCTGATGTTCAGGTTGCCCGGCAGGCGGTGCTCCATGTCACCGTTCACGACCAGATGTGGCAGGCGGCTCTGCAGTCCGTTAAGAAGACGCTGCTGTAATTTCTTGCTGTGCTCGGCATCGCGGTCCATCTCTCGCATCGCCACCGCACAGGCCGCACCCATGCCCACCACCAGCGGAGTCGCCACCGTACCACTGCGGATGCCACGCTCCTGGCCACCGCCGCTGACCGGCGAGCGCAGGCGGACACGTGGGCGACGGCGGACGTAGAGCGCGCCGCAGCCCTTTGGGCCGTAAACCTTGTGCGAGGAGAGAGACATGACATCGATGTTGTCCGTATTCACGTCCAGCTTCACCTTGCCCAGCGCCTGAGCGGCATCGGTGTGGAAGAGAACCTTCTTGGAGCGGCAGAGCGCGCCGATCTCCCGTAGAGGCTGCAAGACGCCAATTTCGTTGTGTGCGGCCATGCAGGAGACGAGGCAGGTGGTGGGCTTGATGGCCGCCTCCAGCACCTTCAGGTCCACAAGGCCGTTCTTCATCACGGGGAGGTAGGTCACCTCGAAGCCCTCCATCTCCAAGTACCGGCACGAGTCCAGGACGCACTTGTGCTCCGTCTGCAGGGTAATGATGTGGTTCTTCTTGGCCTTGTTGAAGTTGCCCACGCCCTTGATGGCGATGTTGTTGGATTCCGTGGCACCGCTGGTGAAGAAGATCTCTTTTGAGCTGGCACCGATCAGGTCGGCCACCTGCTTGCGTGCTGTCTCGACCGCCTCCTCGGCACTCCAGCCGTACTGGTGGGTGCGGCTGTGTGGGTTGCCGTAGTCCTCCGTCATGAAGGGCAGCATGGCATCCAGCACACGGGGGTCGAGTGCGGCGGTGGCCTGGCTGTCCATGTAGATCGGTCGGGTGAGAGGCAGAGCGTCGAAAGACGCTGCTGGGGCAGCGGTACCCGCCGCGGTGGTGGTGGCCGCAGCAGCAGCAGCAGCAACAGCAGCACCCGCGGTGGCAGCGGCAGCCTGTGCCTTTGGCTGACCTGCATGCGCGGCAGCAGTCGCCGCCGTCATCAAGAATCGGGATGCCCTCCACATAGCTCCTACGCGTAGACTCTTGATGATATTTGTTTCTTTTATACTGTCCTGGAAAAATAAAAAGAAAAGAAAAGCAACAGACAAGGCAGCACGCTAGAAAGGTGAAGAGCTGAAGGCCCAAAAAAAAACCAATTCAAAGTGCACCTAAGAGGTTTGCCGAGGATGCAGTCGAGTGGAAAGCAGGCAAATAAATAAATAAAAAGAGTACAACTTACGACACAGCAGAGATGCCACTTCGGCTGATTTGTACCAGGCGAATAAGGTGATGCTCTTTTCTGTGAAAGGCGACCTCTTCGCTGTCAGGCGCGGCTGATGCAGTGCGTATATAGAGCGTGGAAAAATATATATATTCACTTATAGCCTGCAAAGAGAGAGAGAGGAAGAAAAAAGGTAACTGAAGCAAGCTGACCTCTTTGCGTGAATAGAGATGTAAATGTGCGTGTTTGTGCAAGTGTGCAACAAAAACAAAAAAACAATAATAATGATAATAAACTACCAGCTGTGAGTCCTGCTAAAGTCCAGTGTCAACACGGAGAGAGAGAGGATAAACGCGACTGACACACTACACCTTCACCGTGCGCGTTGAGCAAGAGACGTTTTGCTTAGTGCTGCCCGTTGGCTTACACCAACCGCTAAAATATCGAATAGTAAGAATAGTAATAGGTAAAAGAAAATTGACAGAAAAAAAAAGCAGCCGATGGAGCGTTTGTAGGGCACTCACTACTTCTTTTTCAAGTGGAAAAAAAAGAGTGAAATGTGTTCTTTAAAACGCAGCACCGAAGTTTAAAGCGGGCGACTATACACGGAAGTGAACAACGGCGCAGTGGCATAAGTGATGCGGCAAACGCAAAGACGGAGGAGAAGAAGCGAGAAGGGGACAGCGATGAAGAAGAAAGAAGATTATTATTTTTTATTTGCGGAAACCAGAGTGTTTCAGCAAGATACTAACCCTACACGAAGTACGTCGTAGCACAAGCTTCAACACTAACAAGGAGCGCACCTCCAGCGCACCATGGAGAAGATGTAAATAATAATAAAAATAAAAAGCTTGCAGCTGCGGCCTGCACGTTCCAAGGACAATACGGCGCTTTGCCAGGCGGGGAAAGTTAAGGAAGATGGCGGCTGGTGTTCAAACCCAACTCGTGGTACACTGACCAATAGTACCAGAATAAGCGCAAACTCCAAGCTCTTCTCCAGGTACAATGCAGCTTTCGTTTGACTGTGTTGTTGTTGTTTTTCAAGCTCCATAAGCGTGTGAGTCTCTGAACACAAAGCCCTTTCACAATAAAAAATGTAAAGAAATACGTCATTCTTTGAAAGCGGTCGCAGGAAGATATAAACAAATTCCTTCAATGGATAGGATAGTGTCGAAAGCACGAACAGTCAACACACAATAAAAGAGAACCTCAACAAGTGTACACCATCAACCCGGACGCAAGCTTTCACGTTCACGCCGCCGCGGCGGTTGCCAAACAAAACAAAAAGCGATGAAACGGAGAAAAATATAATCTTTCTTTCTTTCAAGCCCCATTCTACCTTTTCTTCTCCACTAGTAGTGACAAGAATGACACAGAGAGAGAGAGAGAGAGAAACGCGGTTGGTCTACCACAGCAACTCGTCCGCGGCGCCGACGACGGCGTCGACGTCCGCCCTTTCCTCCGCGCCTTCGACGGCTTCGTCCGCGTCCTCCTCACCCACGCTGCGCTCCACATCCCCCTCACTCCCCTCGCCGCCCCAGCCCTCATAGGGGTCCATCAGTCCCATGTTGGCCACCGTCGCCCGCACAGCTGCAGCGAGCTCGCGACGTGCATCATCGGTGGTGACGGTGAAGAAGTTGGCGAGTGTTTGCTCCGCCTGCAGCTCATCATAGGCGCCACGTGCCGACTCTGACGTTGCAAAGAACGCGGGAAGCTCCACCGCTGCGGGGCCGTCAGTGCCATCCGCTGTCGTGCTGTCATTGCCCTGCTGCATCCACCGCTGCAAGGACATGTCCGTCACGCGGAGGAAGGCACGGTAGCTCATCGACATCGGAAAAGCCGCCGCCAGGGCCGGGGCATGCACGGCGTTGGCGACGCGGTAGGCCTGAAGTAGGGTGGCCACGCCACGTCGCAGCACCGCGTGCACGCGAAGGTGCACGTCGAAAGCGAGCGGCTGCATCACGGAAGGGAGGGAAGACGTGAGGATCAACACGCGCCGGTTACGCTCTGCCGAGACGCGGCTGCCAGCGTTGACGACCATGTTGCCCGCCTCGGCCTCCCCACCCGCCTCCTCCGCGGTGGCCAGAGGAGAGTCGGCGATAAGAGCGCGGCTCACACCACCTGGGCGGTGCATGTACTCATACAGCAGCCCCCGCAGCGTCATCGCCGCATAGCCGCCGCTGCCCATTGAGTCGACCAACACGTCGTAATCGTCCAGCACCACGAGACCGCGCTCCGTGTGTGAGGCCTCGCTGAGGGCGTCCCGCAGCTTCGCCAGCTGCTCCTCTCGATCGCGCAGCTCCGCTAGACGACGGCAGGAGAAGTACCGCACCGTTGTGAAGTCATGCAGGCGGGTCAGCGCACGTGCCATGGTGGACTTGCCCGTCCCAGGTGCCCCGGTGATCGCGATCATGCCGGTCATGGTGCGGTCGCTCTGCAGCACACGCGCCATCACCGCGCTGGCCCGATCGATGTTGCGGCTGACGGTGCCGTCGTACTCCACCACCTCCGCCCCGGCGCCGTCGCCGTCGGTGGAGAGTTGCGAGAGCGCAGAGGCCTCGTCCTTGGCGCTGCGAATATCCTTCATGGCTCGCTCGAAATCGGCCCGTGTAATTTCAAACCCGGAGGAACCGCGGCTCCTTCCTTCTCCCCCCAAGCCCGAGAAGCTGCCGTTGTCCTCCACCACTCCTCCACTGCCACCGACGTCGCCTGGGCGGTGGCCAATCTCCTCTCCTTGAGCCTTTCCTTCCCCCTCGCGGTGCGGCGATGCGTCGTCGTGTGCGAAGAGCCCATCCTTCCGGTAGCGCAGCAGGGCGTAGCTCACGGCCGAGCGCACGGTGCCCGCAATGTCAGAACCAGAGAAGCCGCCGGACTCCAGCGCTAACGTGTGTAAGTCAACGTCGCTGGCCAGGAAGTTGTGCTCGCGAAGGCGGTCGGTGTGGATGAAAAAGATGTCTTCTCTCCCAGGCACATCCGGCGCGGGAATCTCAATGAGCACCTCAAAGCGGCCAGGTCGCAGGAGTGCCTGATCAATGGCCTGAAGTCGGTTGGTGAGGCCCACCACCAGCAGATCATTCCGACTCTTCACGCCATCCATCAGAGAGAGAAGCGTGTTCGTGACACCGTCGTACACCGCCTTGGCGGAGCTCTCGTCGCCGGAGTGGCCGCGTCGACGGAAGAGCGCCTCAAATTCATCGATCACGAGCACCTGAAGCGTCCCGGACTTCGCACCGTCGCTGTCGTTGCCGTCACCGCTGTCATCGTCGCGGCGGTGCGCTGATCGGTCAAACGGCTTGTCGTCCTTGGCGGCGTCCTCGGCCTTGGAGCTGGTGCCGATGTCGTAGCCCTCAAAGACGTCGCGCAGGTTCTTCTCCGACTCCCCGACAAACTTTGAGAGAATGTCCGCCGCGTTGACGACGGACAGGCGCGTGTTGGGACCGAGAAGGCGGAAGAGGTTGCGCGCAATCAGCGTCTTTCCGTTGCCTGGTGGGCCGTAAAGGATAACGCCGCGGACGTGCTGCAGCTGCAGGGCCTCGGCCAGCGGGGCGAGAGACGGAAGTCGAGAGAGAAACACACGGCGAAACAACGAGCGCAGCTCACGACGGAGCCCACCGATGCCGAGTTCAACCCAAACCTCCTCGCCGTTCTGCACCTTACCAGAGCTCTCATAGAGATCCTTCTGAGAGGATGACGGCGTCGATGCTGTGGAGTCGGTGGCGTTCGCTTTAAAGGCGGCAGGGGCGTAGAGACGTTCTAGCGGGTGTTGCCGCACCTCCTCCCACGACACCGTCCTGCGCTGCCGCTGCAGCACCGTCTCACCAGTGGCGCGAGAGGCGTTCGACACCTGCAGCTGCACAGCCCTGCGCAAAACGCTGACAGCACGATACGCAGCCTCGTCCTTGGCCTCTAAGCGAACGTCGAACCACATGAACTTGTCCACCAATCGCTCAAGATGGGGTCGCCACACGGCGCTGGCGTTCATCGTGAGAAGAGGGTTCACCAACTCACAGGTGATGAGCTGGCCAGGAAAGACCTCCGACGCAGCTGGGTGCTCGCACAGCAGCAGCACGGGGTCCATGTGGTGCCCCCGCTCCGCCTCGCTGGCTTCTTCGCCCAGTAGCGAAGGACGGCGATGCTCCTGCAGAAGAACGCGGTAATCACGCAAGTCGGATGGCAGGTGAATGCCCTGCAGTGAGAGCTGCACGCTGCGTAGTGGCGTGGTGTGGGCCTTGCCCGCTGCGACAGCGAAGCACCCTGTCGTCTCCCGCGCATCCGCAGAGGCAGCGTCGCGGCACCCACGAACGTACAAAATCTCCGCGGCATCCCCCGCGGAGGCTGCGGCGGCTGCGATAAAGGATGTTGCTGAGCGTGGGGAGCTGCACAAGCCGATCACACACAGCGCGAGACAGATGAGGCGCACGGCAGCGGTCCTCCTCCCGGAATGCGAGGCGTCGTGCATGATGCTTTCTTTTGATCGGATTGTTTGCTTGTGTGGTCTCTCTTGCGTTGAACGATCTCTGCTTGCTTTCCCCTCCGGGTTTGAGAACACAGAGCAGACCCAAGGCACACGGCAACAACAGCAAAAAAAGGGTAGGAAGCTCTGAGAAATTTGTAAATGTCGTGTTAGACGCGTGGGTGCAAAGCGGGACAAAGAAAGAGATGTGATCGGGACTTTTAAAAAAAAGCAAATCGGTGAGAGATCTGTAAGGTGTTCAATGTGTATAAAAATGAAGAGCGGAAAAAAAAGGAATTGTGATTCTGTCTCTGGCAGCGCTCACGTAAAGACCAAAACAGATGTTCCTCCTGCGGGGGTGGGGGTGCTCAGCAAACGGATGCACTGCTGTTGACGCTCGATCTCCCGTCTCTTTCTTTTTTTTCCCCCGAGCGTGCAAGGCGCGAATGCAGGATGAAAAAGCGATGTGTAACCTCTATCCCTGAAAAAAAAAACCAACAAAATCAAAGAGAGAGAAAAAAAAAACAGCTCTGCCACGACAGCGCAGAACAGTGGAAAAAAAAAGGGGGTGAGATGGGGCAATAGAAAGGGAGAGAAGGAAGGAGAAAAGAAGAAACCTTCTTGCATCAACGTGCGAGGGAACGGAGAGGAGGTCCTAATGTTGACCGCAGCACGCCCAAGCCCTTCATCATCAACGTCATAACGTGGGCTTTCGTTTTGTCATGAGCGCGTCCGCAGTGAAGCACTTGATTCTAGAAGAGGCTCAAGAGAAAAACAAAGAGCGGAACTAACTCACTTGAATTAGCGAAGGGACCACAAAGAAAGATGTTCTGCTTTTCATTTCTTCTCTTGTTGCTGTTGTCTTTTGGTTCTTTCTTTTTTTTTTTTAGGTGTTACTGGTACAAATAGGTATTGAAAAAAAAACAGTGGGTAAAGAAAAATTGTAAGGAAAAAAAAGCACAGAAGATAACGGGGAATTTGTCAAGACCACCCCACACATAAGTGTCGGCATCTCTCGCCACGTGTGCATACCGGAAAGCACACAAAAAGAACGAAAAGGAGAGAAGACCTCACTCTGTAGTGCATACAATAGATTAAATGGGGAACAGAAGCGAGTATTTTCTCTCTCTTCTCTTTTTTTTTTCTTAAAGCACAACAGCAGCCTCTTCATTCTCCCAGTCGCCCACGAGAAAACAAGATGCGTAACGCAAGTGCAAAGGAAAAAAAAACCGGCCTCGCTAACTATCTGCGTGTATATCTGTGTATAGTATCTGCATCAATCTGGTCAACGCCCACACAGACACACAAAACACTTATGTGCGAGAAAAAAAGCAAAGCGCCCCTCACGCACAAAAGCACAACAGAGACAACATACAATAATAATAATATGGAAAGAACAAACCACAAATGAAATAGTGTACAAAAACGGGCGAGAAAAGGGGGGCTAAAACGAACGGAGAAACAGAGATCTAGGCTACTCTTGGTGCATGTAGTGAAAAAAAAAGAAATAAAAAAAGCGGAAACAAAAAAAGAAGGAAGAGGGAAAAGGCAAAGAAGAGTTCGGTCCCTTTCCGAAGATACATGGAACACGGCACATCTTCAACACACACGCACACACATACACACAGTTTTTCTCCTGCAGAGGGCTCAAAAAAAAAAAAAGTAGGCGAAAAGCTATAGAAAAATCTGACATCGCCACAAAAATTCGATTTGACTTTCCTCACCTCTAACAGTTGAAAGAACTAGTGTTGCAGCACAAACGCAAACGAGCACAGACACACAAAAAGATGCCTAGACCATTGGCCTAGTGGCAACTGCTTGCATGATACGCTACTTTCGATTCAGCTCTTGAATACGGCTGTAGATAGATGCAGCGAGGCGCGGATCCTTGAGCGTCTCCACGGCAAAACGCGCATATCGCTCAAGCGTGGACCGGTCGTTCGGCTCCCTCCCCACCACGTTCTCGAACATGTCCCTCGTGGCGTCCGTCAACGACCGGAGACGTGAGGACGGCGACGTGGCGCAGCCGCTGGCTTGGCCAGCCACCGTCCCACTCCGCTGCTGCTCTTCCCGCTGCACGCGCGCGCACTCCTCGTGAAGGGTGTTGAGAATGTGGCGCTGCACCTCGACGTTGCCGGGCTGCAGCTTGTGCGCGCGGTACAGCATCGTCATCGCCTCCTCAAAGCGGCCGTGACAGCTGGCGAAGAAAGTGCCAAGTTGGTGGCACGCGGTGAAGCTGTTCGGGTTGAGGGCGACGGCCTCCTTAAAAAGGTGCTCGGCCCGGTCAAACACACGGTGGCGCACTTCGTCGTTTGTGTAGACGCTTTTGCTATCCGTGCAGGCCCACATGAACTGTCCGTACTGCAGCACCACGTCCTCCGACTTGGGGGCCAGCTCCAACGCACGCTTGAAGTGCGTTTCCGTCTTGAAGGGCGTGGGCATGGCGCCGGCCATGAAGTTGGCGAAGGCGGCGTGCGCCTGTGCTGCGTTGGGGTTCAGATCCAGAAAGCCGCTGTAGAGCGCCTCGCCGCAGCCTACCTGCTGATCCTCGTAGGAGCGGACGAGGTAGTGCGCGTAGCACATCGTGCAGTTCAGATCCCCCGAAGAGGCGGCGTAGGCCTTGGCGATGTATTTGCGCGCGAGGAGGTGGTAGCCGGCGTACATGCACAGGGTAGCGTAGTTGACCAGAATGGTCGCGTGTTGCGGGAAGCGCAGAAGGGCTCGGTGGTACATGCGGTTGAGCAGCTGGGGCTCCTGGAAGCGCGTCTGCACAATGTAGGTGGCGAGGCACACCGCCTCCTCACTCATCGTGTTGGCCACGCCGTCCATCAGCAGTGGTGCGATGTCCTGGAGCGAGAAGGCAACGGGGGCTGAGGCGACGTTCTGACTACCGCCATCCCCCGCGCTGCTGCTACGGCTCTTCAGATGCCGCTGCGTCGTCACCGCACACGCGCTAGCGATGCGCTCGGCCGAGACGCCCAGGCCCTTTAGCAGGTGCTCCACCACGTCCATCCGCTGACTGAAAGCCATCGACTCCCAGGCACTTCCCGTCCCCAGCCGTGCCAAGCGCAGGTGCATCTCCGCCGCGGAGGCCGGGTTGGCGTTCAAGACGCGCGTCATGTACACCGATCCCTTGGCGTAGTTGCCGGACTGCACGAAGAAGTCGGCCACCACCTCGGCCACCTCCATGTAGGAGGGACACACCGTCGCTGCACGCTCGTACAGCGTGGCCGCCAGCTTCGCGTCCTCGGGGGCCTTCAGGGTGGCGTAGTTCACGAGAAGGATGCCCATCTCGCGCTGAAAGGACTCGGACAGGACGGGCATGGCGGCGATGATGTAATCCACCTGCTCCAGGGCATGCGCGTACAGGTCGGCGGCGTCCTTCATGAAACGATTCTGATGAAAGAAGAAGGCACCGCGGCTGAGGACGATCAGCCCGTTAAGCACGCGCTCCATCCGGTCTTGCGTCCACGACGCCGCCGGCACCTGTGCACCCACCGCTGCCTCCGTCTCCTCCATGCGATCCAGGACGGTGTCCGCCACCACGACACTCGCGGCGCGACGGAACACGCGGCCGATGGACTGAATGCTCGCCTCGATGTCCATCATCCCATCCAGTTGCAGGCGGTCTGTTGGATCGAGGGCCTTGAGACACATCGCGTAGTGCACCAACGCATTGGCGTCGTGATCGCCGCGGACGTGCTGCACGGCTTGCATGAGCACCGCACCCATTCGATTGTTGCCGAGCTGGTGACAGCTAGAGGCGAAGCAGTTCGCCACCTCCAGGCGTGTGTGCGGCGGCATCATGGCGTCCGGGAGGTAGAAGACGTAGAAGCACAACGCCAGCGTCTTCTCCACCTCGCCGGACTGCTGCTGCAGGGAGATGAGCTTCAGGTAGGAGTCCACCACGTTGCCGCCCAACGCGCCTTCGATCTCGATGAGGCGGTTCTGCGCCGTGACAGCCTCCGCTTGGGCTCCGACACGCTCGCAGCACGCCACGTAGTTGGTCAGCACCCAGTGCAGGACATCCGGCTTAAGGGCAAGGTCGATCGACGACACGGCAGATGCATCAACACCACCACCACCATCACCACTGTTGCGTTGGCGACTCCCACCACGACGCCTCGCAGGCGACTGCAACGCAGATGGTCCATTCGTGTTCGCGGCGCGCTGCCGACGTGCCCGCTTGCTGAGTCGCGCCTGGGCGCTCTTGACGAGCGGGTTGGACCGGTAAGTGCCCTGCACCACGTTGCGGTAGTGCGCCATGGCACGTCGATGGTCGCCCACGTAGGTCTGCAGGCAGAAGGCCAAATGACCCTCCACCTCCGACGAGCTCAACGGCACAAGCAGACCACCGGCACCGAGCTGCTCCACAACATCGCCGCACTCCCCGCGAAGCATCTCCATGGCACGTGTGTACTCCTCCAGCGCGCGGTCCACCAGGGAGACGGTCGCGAGCATGTCCGCGTACTGCTCTCGCACCCACCCACTAATCAATCGGAGCCCCGCGGCGTCCAGCAGCTGCAGACTGCCCTCGAGCAGGCCAATCGCCTTTCCGGTTTTCCCTTGCGCGTGATACGCCATGGCGGTGTCAATGAGACTGCCAGCCGTGCGCTGCGCCGTGTTCCCGGCGGCGATGCGCACACTTGCCTTTCCATCCGCATCTCCCTCTTTTACCTCCGCAACAGCCTGCAGGAGGTCCTGCGCCTCCTCTAGCAGTATGTTCGAGGTCGCCTCAAGATAGACCAACGCGGCGTCTTCGTTGTGCTCCTTGTACAACAGCATACGGCCCAGCTCTAGCATCACCCCAGCGACGTCCTCCCCGTCCATGTGGTCTGACGCGCCGTCCAGATAGCTCTCGTAGAAGGACTGGCTCTCTGCGTAGCGGCCGGCGTGACGGTGCAGGCGGGCCATCGCCAGCTGCGTGTGCATCAGGCGCACCGCGTTCTCTGCGACGCCCTGCGACTTCAGAAGAAGGAGTTGGGCGGTACCTTGGGCCACCGCGTGGTCCACACGTGCCGCGTCGGCGAAGAAGACACGGGCGTCCTCCTCCACAAACGTGTGGTGCAGCGCCAAGGGGCTGACTAAACCGGGCGTCAGCTGATCAGGGCTCCACAACGGGCTGCGCTCAAGGGCGGAGAGGACGCGTTGGTACTGCTCCGCCGCTCTCCAATACTGCTGATCACTCGCGTAGGCGTTCGCCAGCAGCACGCGTAGAAAGACGAGGTAATTCTCCGGGTCCTTCGCTAGCCGGTGCGACGACGTGGTCGAAGAGGTCCCACGAGTGGGCTTACCGTTCACACCCAACACGCCTTGCTTGCTGCTGCTGCTGTTGTTGCTGCTGCTAATGCGACACAGTCGGTTAGCCTCGCTTTTGCCTTTGTCGTCCTCCTCCTCCTGTTGCGCCTTGAGAATGTAGGCACGCTGGGCCACCGCCAGCGTCTCGGTGAGCAGCTCCGTCGCGCGGTACGTGACAAAGTTTAAAAGACAGAAGACGGCGTTGTTCATTAACACGCGTGCGTAGAGGGTCAGAAACGCAACATCGCTGCTGCTGCTGCCGAAGTGGTCCTCGTAGCGCTGCTGCATCGCGTACTGGACGACGGTGCAGTCCGAGAAGGAACTCTTGCGCAGGGAGAGAAGCAGCTGACGCTCCCACTCTCGAAGCGTCGGATCTGATGATGGGTGGGCCCACTCCTTCAGCGATGCCGCCCACCTTCGCATCTGCTCCGTCACCCGCTCCATGAAAGAGCTGAGGTCCAGCTGGGAGAGAAGCTGGTCGGTCGACAGAGACGCCACATCGGCCTTTTCGTTGGTGGTCACGGCCGTAAGATTGGGCCGCTGTTCTTTCATCGCAGCTGCTGAGGTGGCCGCGTCCTTGACAGCAAGGCTTCGAGCTGCGCCATGAGACGGCAGTGGGGCGATGGGCTGCTGCATGGTTGTGGTGAAAGCTGGTGGGTCGTCGTGGAGAGAGTTCAAGAGCACTGCTGCCTTCTGTCGGGCATCCTGTCGCCGCCGCGGCTGCTCGGAGGGCCGTCGACTACGCATGGGCTTCACGTGCGTACCCTCAACCTGCTCGCTGGAGGACTCAGCCGTTGCCGCGGTGGGCCGACGTCGCCGTCCACGCGCAACGGCGTGAGGCTGCAGCGTTGACGGCCGGGCAACGGAGGAGCCCTCCTTTTTCGCTTTCGCGGGGGCCGAGGTGCGGCTGCTACCTCGCGATCCGGTGGGCTTCGTCGCTGTGGCTGCCGGCGCTGTCATCGATGCCGCACTGCCCGGCACCGGGGCTGCGTTGGAAGCTGCCGCACCGCCCTTTGCCTTGCTGCTGGCGAAGGCCTTCGAGGTTTGGCTTGAGTAGCACGCCTGAGACTGCTGCAACGCGCTGGCGAAGAAGGGCAGCGCGCGAGAGAGGGGCAGCTGCGTTGCGACGGCAGACGTTGTGCGTGCGCTCGTGGTGCCATGGCGCGTTAGTACCGCCGTCAGACCGTGCCGACCAGCGTTCACGGAGGCTGCGCGGCCAGGGAAACGATTCATTCGCATGGCGAGCGACCCCTGAAAGGAACCCTTTTTACACGCAGCGACTCAAGTCAGCAGCAGATGGTTTTACACTAAACGCCTACAGACACCACGCCGAAGCGGCAGAAGACTCTGAGAAATAATGGTACAGGTTGATAGGACAACGGGAGCAGAAGTTGTGCGTTTGCGTAGTGAGAAGTAATGATACCAATAATAAAACGGCTGACAATAAAGATGCAAGCAAATGTATATATTTTTGTTTCTGTATCTGTGGGTCTGAAAAATTTGAAAAGAAGAAAAGACCAAAAAAAAAAAAATGCAGAAGCAGTAGCAAAGTGTCTCAAGTATAATGCGAATTTTCCTCTCTTTTCTTTACGTTCAAAAGAAGCCCAGTACAAAAAGGCAGAAAAGAAAAAAAACAGAGTGCACCGAGAGATTGAAAAATCAGTTGGTGCACTACCACGAGCCCCTTGAGAGACGCGGCGCGAAGTGTCAGCAAAACAAGAGAAAAAAAAAGAGTACACGTAGCACAAAGAGAGAGAAAAACAAAAACCTTCTTTAATTCGTTGTGCTGCTCTCGAACGAATCCTACGTATCTTCGCCGGAACGCACAAAAGAGCAAGCAACTTTCTTTGTTTGTTTCCTTGTATTTTTTGTTTTTTAATCTGAGTGTGCGTGTATGTGCTCTGAGTGTATTTTTCAAAACCAGTCGGCCTTGAGAAAGGCGCGCGAACGACGTGGCTTGACGTGGACGGTTTCTTATGTCCCAATACCGAAATGGAAAACAGAAGAACACAAGGGAAGAAATGAAAAAAAATAGAAGACGTCCACAAATATACTTTCTTTTACAAGAGTACGCTGCCTCACGTTAAGAACAGCGACGATGCGGAATCTGTCTTCTTCTCTTTTCTTTTTCTTTCTTGTTTCCGTTTCTCGTTGTGCTCTTTGGGTTATGTGAGCAACACGAGAAGGAGAAGAAACATATATATAAGTGCAATGAAGGGAGATGAAAAGGGAAACAAGAAAACAGAAGGTGGGGTACAAGAGAGAAAAAGAGGAGAAAATTAGTAGAGCACGAAGCAGCGTGAATAAATCGACACAAAGCAATAAAGGTTCTCAAAACAAAAACAGCGATTTGAGATCCCAATCCTATTACTTCTACTATGACTGCTACTACGTCAATAAAATGCATTGTAGCACATACCTCAGCTTCAGGATGCTCCCTTGTTACATCCGCCATGGTTTGTGTCATCACACGCTAGAAAAACGAAATACGGTGGGCAATGTCGGAGTTCACGAACACGATTCATACCAGATCGCTTTGACATCCTCCACCAACTCGCATAAAGAGGGCAACATTTTTATTGCTTGTGTATTGGGTTTTCTTGTTGTTGTTTTAATGTGGTTGTTGTGTTGTCAAACTCACGAAATTGACCTTGAGGCGAGCCAAAGAAGCCAGCTGAAAACCAAAACAGCGGACACAACTTTTTTCAGAAAAGGGACGTGAGAACCAAAACGAGCGTACCGAAAAAAAACTGACAAGATGGCAGTAGGTCCTATGAAGTGTATAGAGGAGGTGCCAGCGTGTGTGTGTGTGTGTGTGTTAATTATGTTTCGCTTCGTGGCGTTTATCGATCTACCACTTTTGATCTCTTCTTTTCATGCTCTCCGTTATCTTTCCTTTAAGCTTGATGCGCGTAACACTACAGGCAAAGTAAAGGAAAAAGGTACGTAAAACAAAACAAAAAGTAAAAAAAAAAAGCGATGCCGAAATGAATCTTGTGACATCACCCACTAAGCATTCCGCGGTGAGGAGAAATAACAAACTGAATTCCTCCGATGCACCTCGGCACACGGCAAAACCGATCGCGCTGCCCTCTTGAGAGATGCGTGTTGCGCTACCTGCCTACGAATCAAATAGAATATGAGCGTTTGCTGCAGTACCTCTGCTTTGCGGCGGCGTTGCGCATGTTTACTTTTTCTTTTTGTTCGACTTGTTGTTGCTGCCGTTGTTGTTGTTGTTGCTTTGCTGGTTGGGCGACTGAGACGCGGCCGCCGGCGCTGCTTTCTGTGGCCCGCCATTCTTCGCAGCCGCTTTCGATTTCCGCTCCGGAACGTTGGTGAGCGCCAACACGCGGAAGCACTGCTTGATGATTACGGCTGGGATGATAATCCAGAAGCACGAGGGCAGAATCACCATGGAAAACTGCTCCGCAAAGGTGTTGTGCTTTGTGTACCGCCCTTCCTCCACCAAGTCGAGCACGTAGTACAGGATGGTCTTGTACATGGTCATCGTGGCGACCAAGATGGCGAGCTTCACGGCGGCGTTCTTCGCGCGACACAGCGACAGCACCACGGCGAAGAGACCCAGGACAACCTCGACAATGTTGAGCCACGACTGCGCTACCACAAAGGCATCATCGTTCGGCGCGTAGCGGAGGTCGTACTTGGCGTAGACCAGCCAGTACTTGAAAGGGAAAACTTCGCCGAGCGGGTGCGGGAGTTTTGCGTCGAGGGCGCGTGTTAGCACGAAGACGCCATCGATCAACACCACCGGTGCCACCACGGTGAACCACGCCGCGGCGAGAAGGGGCAGACCAGCTTGAGGCATCAGGAGCGGTGGTGCGTGTGTGTGTGTGTGTGGGTTGAATAACGGATATATATATATAGATATAGATATCAAAAGTGCGCTGGAGACCGCGTGTGTCCTTTAGCTCTTGTGGGCGAGTATATATGTGTGCAAAGGAAGAAATGAATAGACGAGTAGATGGGTGGGGAGATAGACTTATCTTTTTTTTTTTTCTCACTGCAGTGGCGCAATACGTTAGAAGAAGCGAGTGTGCGCACATGTGTGTGTGTGTATGAAAATGGAAAAGAACACTCACAACATTAAGAGAGACAGTCATGCCGTGAGATGAAGAGAGTGGTAGTAGACAACAAAGAAGAAATATGATACGTGCTGAACGCGTCTTTGAGCTCTCCGTGAAGAGAAAGACAGCTTTACAAAAAGCCGACTGAAGTGCTTCGCAATGGCAGCGACAAGCGCATCAGTGTAGTATTTAAACACTGGCACGCAACACGCACACGCAACGTCGCGCTTCATGCTCCCTTAGCCGTCTCCTAAATGTTTGTTTATTATTATTATTGTCATTTTTTTTTCTCTGAGGTCCTGCGCTACCGCTTCCATATCTTTTCGCGCGTTTTCCTATCTGAATGTAGAGACAGAATAGAATCTTGATTACTGCCTCATAGCCAACATAACCACCCGAGCACGACTCTGAAGCTCCTCGGAAAGGAGCAATAAATCTTTTTTTTCTTTTGTCTGTTTGTTTTTCAATGAGCATTGGAGGAGTTCCACGAAGATTCGTGCAGAACTCAATGTGAATAGGAGAAGAAAAAAAATGCCTCCGCAGCATCTTCTCTTTATTCCTTGCTGCAATCATTCAGGACGCTGGAAAAATGCCATCATTACGTTTTTTATGTTTCCCTTAGAACGCCATTGTTTCCGCCTTCGGTCCTGCCTTTGGCGCCTTGGACGATGCCTTCCGCTTCGACGGCTTCTTTGCCTTCTTCGACGCACTCTTCTTCTTCTTGCTCCCGCTGCTCTTCGACGCACGCTTGCGCTTCGGCGTCTCAGCCGCACCAGCACCAGCAGCAGCAGCAGCAGTGGCCTCCTCCTCATCCTCCTCATCCTCCTCCCCTTCCCCAGCGCCATCCTCAACATCTGTCACAGAAGTCGCCTTCACCTCCAGTTTCGGCTCCATGTCTTTCTCCGAGGCAACCAAGCCGCCTCTCTTCGTTCCCTCGGCCGACACTACGCTCGACGTGCCCGCATGCTGAACAGGGATAGCCGCTGCAGCAGCAGCAGCAGCAGCAGCTGCCGTGGCCACCGACGGGGACACTGTCGTAGTGGAGGTGCGCTGATAGACAAAGGTGCCGGTCACGTCCCCTGCGGTGGAACGGAAGGCACCGGTGGTGTCGGTGGCGCTCACAGTGGTGCGGGCGTCTTCACCTTCAATGACGTCCTGCACCAGCTGCGTGCGCCGCATCACATCAACGTCGCCGATGCGGCTCACCTCCTGCACCTCTGCAGCAGCTACGCTGCCATCTCGCACGAAGCGGCCAGTTGTGTAGCGGTTTTCGGACTCCAACGTCATCTCTCCCCTGTCCTTGGTATGCGTGGCTTGATTCGTGGAGGCGGCTGTGGTGGCGGCAGCGGCGGCCGCAGCGTGTGCAGGGGTCTCGGCATGGACGTGGATGCCGGCGGTCGGCGACATTGAAGCGGAAGGTGAGCTTTGGTCCGTACCGTGACGCGTGTTTTGTGAGATCGGCGCCGCTGCTGCAGGTGCCGGTGAGGGCTCGTTAACACCCTCATCCTCTTCCACCTCCTCCTCTATCTCCTCGAACTCATCCTCCTCCCCTTCCGCTTCCTCATGACTTGTCGCTGCGGCAGCGGTGGCTGCAGAAGACGCTGCCGGAGGCTTCGCCACGTCCGTGCTTGGCGAGGCAGAGAGAGTGTCGGTATCACTCTTAGCCTTTGCGACGGTGGCGTGAGCTGCAACAGCGGCAGCAGAAGCAAACGCAGGCGTTGCGCTCGCCGGCACGGCGGTGAAGGAGCTCGACCGATAAGCTTGGCTGAGGTAGTGCGGACGGTTGCCGCCCGACTCCATTGACCGTTTGGGCGTGGCCGCACGTCGGCCCGGCTGGTGCATAAGAGGTCGGTGGTGGTGCTGCGTCTGGCGATCGACGGCGCGTTTGGTGAGTTCTTGAATGGTGTGGTGCTCCAGAGAGAAGAAGTCGCTAAGGACGCTTTCAAGATGGTTGGTGAGGAGCACCAAGTCCTCCTCTCGCAGCACCGCCGTCAGCGTGCCCATCGCCCCTTCCACATAGACAGAGTCAGGGTAGTCCTCGTGGGCGGCAGGGTCCACGTCGGTGGTTGGGATGGCAGCCGCGTTGCCGCTCTGGCCTTTCCCAGGCGGGATTACCTTGTGCGTGAGACGGGCCGTCAGCTGCACCTCCCTCGGCACCGAGCATGGTGTGGACTTCTCTCCGCTGGGCACAGCGGCAAGGCGCAGCGACGACCGCGGCCGCTCGACCAACGCTGGGGCATCGGACCAACCCTGCAGCACCGTCAGCAGCTGTGCCACGTTGTAGGGGCGGAGGAACAGCCGCCCATACATGTAGTCCTCCGACCGGCGCGGCGCCAGCGCGGCCTTCGCCATTTCACCGCCCTCAGCAAGCGGAGCAGCATCCAGGTCCTCAAAGCTGTCTTTGGGGGAAAGGGCAGAGAGGCGAGGCGCCGGTCCACGTACGCAGAGGGTGAGGTGCCGGGGCGTCGAGCTTCGGAACTGCCACAGCAGGCGAGCAGGGAAGGGAGCGACGGAGGCGTCTGCGCTCTGCAGCGTGACGGGCGTCCACGCCTCTCGCACAAAGATACACCGGCATGACACGACGAGGCAAGTAGCCGAGGCGCTTGACGTCAGCGCACTGCGTTGCAGAGGTTGAAGAAACGAGCGCATTGCTTCTGTGTGTTTTCCCCCTTTAACGAAAAGCGCAGGATACCGCAATAGGTTTTTTTTGTGTGTGGGTGGGTGTGTGTGTTTGAAAAAAGCGATCGTGGGAGGGAAAAAAGCACTCAAAAAAAGAAGAAATGTGCTTCGATGTCGTGAGCAAAGATTATCACTGACGACTCAAGGCGTGTGCTCGCACAGAGATGAAGCGCACACGAACAAGAATGTCAAGATCGAGAACACCTACTCCACCGTGTTTCCGGTGAAAAAAAAAACACCTATGTGTTACTGTTGTGTTTTGTTTTGTTTTTTAATCGCCAGCTGGTGCGAGGGCGAACGAATCGAAAATGCAATTGGTCTGTAGTTCCTATGCACGATGGAAAAGACCAATAGAGAAAGATCGGGTATGTGTGTGTGTGTGTGTTGTTGTTGTGTTTTCGAAAAACAAAAGAAGATGAGACCACAAGCACCAAGTGCCACAAATAACCGTGGCGAGCATATTAAAAGAAGAAGAAAAAAAAAACAGATGGAGTAGAGGGATACAGTGGTGAAAGCGACGACTTATCTTCGATGATTTGATTCCTGTATTGCTATTGCTGGAATCGCTGCCCTCTTACTCGCAGAGCAAGCTATCGCAAGACTCGCTAAAGTACGCTTTAAATTTGAGAGAGAAAAACCCCTTATTCACTAACATTTTTCCCCCGTTTGGGCGAAGCTGCGGTACATTTTTTGCTGTTGTTGCTGTTGTTGTTGTTTTGAGAACGTTGCATTCTTCAATCCATCGCATCGCCTTTCTTTGACGCGTCTTCTTTCTCTTTATAAAGGCCCTTGACAAGAAGAAAATGCCATTTCCTGACAAAGCAACCAGCAGCCTCACCAATAATAGCGAAGCCGAGGCTATTTCACCATCTACGCCGTCATGTGCTCGTTGGTGTAACTTTTTTTTTCTTTTAAGTGATTGTGTTTGATCGTTTGTTTTGGCATTGCCCTTAAGCACCACGAAACGCCCCACGCTAACAGCACATGAGGTCGTAATACTTCTCCCTTCCCTTCCTCTTCAGCGAAGCCACTCCCATTCCCAGTTGACAACGTCGACTAGAACAGACAAGAAAAAAAAAACGTTAAAGTCAAACACTCCACAATGTCAACAACAAAGAAAAAGGCAAGTCTCACTAGTTGCTCTCGGTAGTGCCGGCCTCCGCCTCACTCTTCGCGTCGTTACCGTTGCCCTTCTCATTGTTGCGCCTCTTGTTGCGGTTATTATTACGACGGTTGTTGTTGTTGTTGTTGTTCTGGTTTCTGTTGCTGTTGTTATTGTTGTTGTTGCCTTCCGCCCGTGCCGTCTGCTCCGCCATGGCGTGCTGGTGCTCCGCAAAGCCAAAGCTCTCCCTCAACGCACTCTGCAGGAAGTGCTCCATCGTCACGGCGAACTGCTTTTCAAACCGCAGGCCCCACTCCTCCTTCGTCGTCGAGGCGCCGCGGTGCACCTGCCCCTTCAGCGCGTAGCCCGTCGGCGTCTTCTCAAAGTCCAACTCGTAGGCGTTGTTCACCATGTGGTGGCGAGGCAGGCGACCCTCCACCACGCACACGAGGGCGGCCAAGTCCATGTGACGGAAGCGCAGCGAAATGCGACGCTCGCGGTCAAACTGCGGAGTCGTGTCGTTCGGATCCGCCTTGCGTGCCCCGAGCTGGGGGAACTGGGAGATGAGAAGCTGCTTGCCGTCAACGGCCACACGCGTCATACTGCCCTGCGCAGCCTCGTCGCGCACATCGTGGATCTCAAAGCGGGGGAGGAAACGCGTGGGGGCGAATTTGCGACGGCTTGGGTAGCTGCGCGCCGCCGCGCCGGTCTCGCCGACCACGGAGCTAGACTGAAAGCGGACGATCGACGCCGCCATCGTTGCCAGCGGCACCTTGTTGGAGACAAAGCGGAACATTGTCTTTTGCACACGAAAGAAAAGAAAAAGTCAAAGAAAACGTTTAGCAATTCACCTTTTTTTGTCGAGTTGTAGTTGTGTGTGTGTGTGTGAGGTTTATGTGTCTATGCTAAAAAAAGAACCTTTCTTTTATCTGCGTCCGAAACGACAGTCCTTCACTTTCGCACGTAAAGTAAACAAAGGGAGAGGGAGCAAAAGGTAGGCAAGTGCAGCGATGCGCGACCACGAATGTATTTCTGTTTATATATACACTTTGACGTACAGCGAAAGAAATAAAAAAATTGCTTTCAAACTAACTGACGAAAAGCGCACCAGCACCATAAAGTCACACTATTGTTTGTCTTTTTCTTTAGCCTTGCTACTTGTTTTTCTTGGCGCTTATATACAACAAAGAAAAAAAAAAGAGAGGGAGAGCGTAGCTTCCTAGACTTCTTCCACGTTTAAGAAACGGTAGCCGCTTTGCACCTCACTGGCAGACTAGATGGTGAGAGAGGAGCAATGCGTCTTTGCTCAAGCAGCACCAAAACGTAAGCAGAAGTATTCCAGGACGTAGCACATAAACGCCGACACGCACATACACACACAATCTCGTTCTCTCCGTCCAGTCAGCCATAGCGCATGTAGGCCCTGGATCACTGCAACTTCTTTATCCCTCTCTCCTTTGTTCTCTTTTGTGTCAGCAATGCGGCTGTCGTTGCTGCCGCTAATTTGCTTTAGTTTTGTTTTTATTTTAGTGATTGATACTTCTCCATTAAAGGGCAGCTTTTTTTTTAGATGAAAATGTTATACTTTACACGTGATTATGAGAGCCACATCGGCACCTGGGGCACGATGGTGGCACGGGAAGATTCACTTCACAGCAGCGAACACAAACGTTTTAAGCGTACAATTCAAAAAGAGACCGGCAGAAAGGGGAAGAGAAAAAAAAAATGAGGCCTCTGCGGTGTGACTCCCCTCTCGCTTTACTTTTCCGCCTACTTGCCTTGCCGGCGCTGCGCTGCATTGGCGTGCTTACTGCACGATGTTCCAGCCGTTTTTATCGCGCACCGACGCGTTCTTGCGCTTCTTCGGCTGCTTCGGTGCCTTCGCGGGTTGCTGCTGCGGTGGCCTCGGCTGCTGTTGCTGCACCGACTGCGTGGGCTGCGCCTGCGCTGCTGCTGCTGCTGCTTCTGCCTCCTCTTCTTCGTTGCCCAGCTCCGCCTCCACTTCTCCCTCCTCCGCAAGGTCGCCGTCCTCGGCAACATCCTCGGCTAAATCCTCCGCCGTGCCCCCGTTCACAGACATCCCCACCGGATTCGTCTGCGCGTAGATGGCGAGCGTCTGCTGGTAGTGATCCACCGCGCTCGAGTCATTGGCGCAGCACTGGCAGTACATGGCGTGCAGCACTGTCGCCACCTCCTTCATGCTATCGTCCTCGATCTTCACCTCGCGCACGTTGTCAAAAAAGTCCTCAAAGTAAATCTCCATGTCATCCACAAAGACCTCGCCGTCGCGTTGGTGCCACGCACAGAGATCCTCGTACAGCACCGCAGGTGCGCGGGCGTCGCAGTGCAGCGCAACAAGCTGGAGCGCCGTCCACTGCTGTAGCACAGCATTCACGCCACGCGCGAAAACCTGAAACTGCTCGTCTGTCGCCCGCAGCGACTGCATGGCAGCGCGCATCTGCGCACCGTACGACTGCATTTTATGTGTGTGTGTGTGTGTGCGTGTGTGTGTGTCTTTTGGTCCTCTACAATAAAGAAAAGAAGAGAGAGGTTTAAGGATTCTTACCTTCTCCGCTGTTGGTTATGGTGCACGTCGAGTGACATACAGGTAGATCACAATAGGTTGATGTTTGTTAAATTATCAGAAGAGGAAAAGGGAAAGGAGAAATACGGTGTGCGAGCTATTCAAATTTGTTTTGCAACTGAGCGTTTCTGTTTCTTGTCCGAGTAAACTGCGAACAACGACACGTGCATGTCTACACAGTTGAGCGGAGCACAGCAGAATATCCTGCAGGGCCGACCGCTTGCAAAGCTCAAACCTTTCAAGTGCGCGGCAACTCATAAGACACCACCGCATGTTTCGTGTTTTGTGTGTGTGACTTTCGTGTACTTGAATGTCCACACCACTATCAGCGCGGAAGGGGAGTCAAGATGCAGGTAATGGATCCTTGAAGGTTGCTCGGAGTTGAAATCACTTATTGGGTCTTCTTTTTGATCTCGTACATACGATTCGCTTTTTTTCCTCAAAAACATCTTGAGCATAACATTGTTTTTTTTGTTTGTTTGTTTGTTTGTTCGTTTGTTTCTGAGAGCTTTACAAGCATCACACATACACACACAACTGACTGTGTGGCTCGTGTGGTAAAAGAGAAAAAAAAATGACGCGAGAAATTGCTGCACCTCTCTGCATAGCACCTGTAGATCCAAAGAAGACAAAGTGCAATTCAAATAAAATAAAAAGTGCAAACGTCGCGGTAAAATTTTTAGTGCGCGCGCCTACAAGTTGCGCACTGCAGCTTCCATGACTTTCACCATGGCAGTCACCGTCCCCTCACAGCAGTGCCTGCGATTCCCATAGTTGTTGGTCATCAGATGGGTGTGGTAGCCACAGCTGTAGTTCTCCTTCTCCGTCATCACAAGGGCGTCCCAGTCCTCGCCCAGCGCCGACTCCACGGTGAAGACTTGATAAGGCGGCAGCGAAATCTGCGCCTGCTCCTGCAGCCACCGCAGACTTCTGCACACCTCCTCACGGCGCGGCTCAGTCGTAAGGAAGGCCACCGCAACCGGCGCGTGCGCCTCTCGGCTGGCCTGCACGGCCGCGTTCACCGTGGTCCAGAAGATGTCCGCCACCTGCTCATAGAGCTCCTCCTCATTCAGCGCCACCGATACGTGTGCACTCGTGGCGGCTAAAGAGGTGCCGCTCTCACCACCGCCACGCTGCCCCGCGTCCCTCACGGTGTGGCAGTAGCTGTGGATGAGGGCTTTGTAGTCCTTCACCGTCCCATTTAGCTCCCCAAAGCCGGTGCTGGTGCCCCCCGCAGTACAAGGGATGCCGTGCTGGGTTTTAATGAGCTGCCCCCACCTCTCCACCGTCAACGCGCGGGTAATCTTCGTCATGTTGGTCGCGCTCACCACCGGTGTGTGGATCAGCGTCTGCGTCGGCCCCGCCGCGGTGGGTCGGCAGAACGGGTAGTTGACCACACGCATGCTGCACTCCACCACACGCTCGTTAACATCGCCGCTGGGGCGTTTGGGGTCGAAAAGAGCCGCATCAAAGAAGATGGCGCAGCGCTCCAGACACTCCACAGGCACGGTGGACGCCTCTACAGCACCGTGGTAGCAGCTCAGGTCCTTCTCGTCGCCGGCGTCGTCGTCACTTTCTACTAAGACAGGCGCGCTCGAGTCGCTGCCGTCCTCACTGGCGGATCGGCCAGCCTGTGCCTGCTCTCGAGCAATTATGTGCCGCTCAGCAGAGGCGCTGGAGTGGCTGCTTACCATGCACTCGTCATCGCTGTACATGGCGTCTCTCTTAATGTATTAACAAGCCTCTTTCTCTGCTATTGCAGTGTGTGTGTGTGTGTATGTGTGTATTCTCCTCCCCTGTTGTTGTCGTTTGATTGGTCGATCCTGTCTGTCTGACTTTCACTCAATTTTACTTTTTTTCTTCGCACAGTGTTGGCAATTTCACAAAGCAGGAAAGTACTCCTGTTTCGTCTTCTCGTTCACTGCGCGCGGCGGCACAGCTCAGGAGTGTCACTTTCTTTTCGGCTTCTGACCTTTAAAAATGAAAAGAAATGAGATGAAATTGAACAAATGTGCAAGGTGGTAGTGGTGGCATGTAATGTAGTGTGGAGCAGAGTCGCTACTCGAGAAAGAGCCGTCTGGGCCGGAGGTGTCTTGGACGCTTCTAAAAGGCAATATTGCCTCTCTTGTCCTGCTGGTTGCTGCGGGGTTTGAAAAGTATGCGACCGGTGAGGATCGAACTCACGACCTTGGGATTATGAGACCCACGCGCTGCCGACTGCGCTACGCTCGCTCTGCCGTTCAGCCTTTTTTTTGTTTTCGGTTCCGCAGCCTCGTTGCTCAACGAGACGGTGTCGTTTTTCCTCGTCGGTTGTTTTATTTTCCTTGTTCTGCTTTTTGACTTTTTTTTGTTCATTTGTTGGTGGTCGTGGAAAGTGCGTCACCGTGAGTGCCCTCACGCGGCGCTCTGACGAGTGAGTCTGTGCATGTATTTGTCATCGCCATTACCTACATCGCGAGAATAGTAAGAAGGGAAAAAATAAAACAATAAAGCAATTTCTAAACATAGGCGCGCCTCCGTGTGTCTCGTCCATTTTATTGTACTGCCTTTTTCATCCGCTTTGCCACTGAAAAAGGAGAAGAACAATAAGATTAGTAAAACAGCTAAAGAAGTGAAACACACAACGCATTCAGACTACATAGAAGAAGAGGGATGCATAGCTCACAGGGATGCTACGCTCGAGCAAGAGTACAACCTGACGCAAAAAAAAACCACAAGAAAACAAAGATGCGCCATCACTAAAGTCTCATAGAATTCACCGCAAAACAAAAAGAAAAATAGATTTGTATAGTACATCACTGGGCGTACGTCTCTAATTGTTGTTGTTATTGTTGTTTTAGCGCGTTCTTTTGCTAAATCCTTTTGCCTGCTTGATATTCAGCAGGTGCAGGCCAACAACAGAAAGAAAGAAAAAAGAAAGAGGAAGGAACATTCGTGTTCATCAGCACACACACAAGCAGACCCTCTCAGATGCCGGGGAGGTCGATGTCCCCGTCCGAGTCGCTCTCCTTCTGCTTCTTGGACTTTCCCCCGCCGCTCTTCCTCCTTTTGCTGTCCACCACGTCGTCATCGGAGAGCCCAGCAGTGAGGTCCTTATCCACCCCAGCGTTGCCACCACCCGCACGGCGCCCGGCCACAGGAGTGTCGACGTTGCCGTTCGCGGCGCTGCCGTTGGTGTGGCGGTGGTGGTGGTGGCCGCCGCTGCCGTCGGAGGAGTCGTTGTCATCGTCCCCGCTCTCGCCGGCCAGGCTGCTGCTGCTGCTGTGGATCTGCTGCCGCTCCACCTTCTTCATCGTCTTGAACCACTCG
Source organism: Crithidia brevicula (assembly GCA_030849845.1). Classification (NCBI taxonomy): domain Eukaryota; phylum Euglenozoa; class Kinetoplastea; order Trypanosomatida; family Trypanosomatidae; genus Crithidia; species Crithidia brevicula. Next base: position 48,690 of record JASAOD010001957.1, read on the forward strand.
TTCGCCTCCTCCGCCAGGTTGGCGTCCTTGCAGATCTGCACCAGATAGCGCAGGCACTCCACGTTGCCAGGGTACTTGCGGTGGACCTGCTCGTAGAGCCGCTTCGCCAACACGTAATCGCCACGGCGGCGGTGGCACGAGGCGACCATGAGCTCCCACTTCACCTCCTGTGGCTGAATGTGCGAGGCGCGCTCGAAGAACTGCACGGCCTTGTCGTACACCTCATTCTTCACAAAGTAGGCGCCAAGCCACGAGATGACATCCATGTTCACCTGGTAGTACCGGTACGCCTCGAGGTAGTAGTGGAAGGCCTGCACGTCGTCCCCGTCGCGGGCGTAGAGGGAGCCGACGCGGGCCAGCGCGTTGGGGTCCGTCGGCACGCGGCCAATCAGCCGATTGAACCACTCCAGCGCGGTTGGATCGCCCACGAGGTCGTTCAGGTCAGCGATTTGGTAGAGCACCTCGCTGCTGTCGACGAGCGCCTGCACACGCTTGAACATGCGCACCGACTCCTCGTACAGGCCGAGCTTCTTGGCGGTGAGGCCGAGGTTGTAGATGGCCTCCACGTTGTCCGCCTCGACGGCGAGGGCCTTGTTGTAAAACTCCTTCGCCCTCTCAAAGTCCTTTTTCACAAAGGAAAAGTTGCCCTTGTTCACCAGCGCCTTGGCGTTGTACTGGTTCTCCTCCAGGCTCATGTCGCTGTACTGCTCCCCGTTTTCGTAGTTCCCCTCCAAAAAGTAAAGGTATGCCAAATTCGTCGCCGCGCGAGACCGCAGGCTCTTGTCCTTCTTCTCAAAGAGCTTCAAGCCGTTGATCGCCTCCTGGTAGCGCTTGTGCTTGAGGAAGTTCAGGTTCTTGCACATCTCCAGCTCACTCGCCACGTGCGAACTCGAGTCGCGCATTTCGTAGTTGCGGAGCTGGCCGATGATGTAGTCGTACCCGACGCACCAGTCCTTGTTCAGCACAGGCGCGATGAGCCGCGCTGCCGTGATGATGTACGTGAGGTACTTCGCCCGCCGCTCCTTCCGCATACGGCTGAGGCCGTCGTCCACAAGCACATCCTTCCGCTTCTCCTCCTCCTCAAAGTCCTCCTCGCCGTCAAGACCGGCAAGATGGCAGTTGAGGAGTCGCGTGAAGGTGCGCTTCATCTTCTCCGTCTCCCCCAGCGCGTAGTAGCACAGGATCAAATTAAAGGTCGAGGTCACATCCGCGTTGCCCTCCACCACCGTCTCGTAGCTGTTCGCGGCATCACGGTACTGACCCAGCTTCACAAAGGCGTTGGCGATGTTGCGGCACAGGCGGTAGCGAAGTTCCTTTCCGGCTGCCGGTGCCTCATCCAGCGCTGCGCGGTACATCTTGATGGCAAGGAGGTAATTATTCTGGGCAAGGTAAATGTTGCCCATATTCACTCGCAGTCGCCCCGCTTGTGGGAACTGGACGTTGCGGATGATCAAGTTGTACGTGTTCAGCGCCTCGTTGTACAACTGGTGGTTCTGGTACTGCACCGCCAGGTTGAAGTGCACGGCGTAGGTGAGGTCGACGTTAATTTGCTCGGCAAACCCGCGCTGCTCGCGCTGCTTGCACAGCTGCCGCTCGAGCTTGCCGGCGTCCTTGGCCTTCTCCAGCGCCGCGCCGTAGTCCTTCTGCATCGCCAGCATCGCGCTCTCCTCGATCAGTTTGTTGACCTGCTTCTCCATCTCTGCGAACTCCTCCTCAGGGCTGTTCTCGCTGCGCTTCTTCAGCGGAGGGGCCGGGCCCACGGCCATGTTGGCGTTGCGGGATTGCCCCGTTGGGTCGAAAAGGGCCGCCGCGCCGGTCTTGGCGGTGCTGCTGAAGCCCACCGGCCGGTTCGATGTCATGGGGCGTGCGGCACCGGCGAGTGCGCCGCCCATCGTGCCGAGGCGACTGCCCGGGACGCCCCACGCCGAGCCCATGCCCGTCCGTCCCCACTGCGAGGGCGGGGCCTGCATGAGGGGGTTGCCGCCCAGCGACTCGGCCGGGGCCGCCTCAAACGGGTTCGCACTGGACGTCCATGGATTCGAGCCGCTCTCGGGGGTCTGAAAGGCCGCGTAGATGTCGTCGCTGTTTGCCGCCATTTGCGTGTACGTGTGGGAGAGGCTGACTAACTTATTGCTGTTGCTGTTTCCCCCGCTCTACTCTTTGTCACGAATAGTGTGGAGATCTTGCCGCTTTCCTGAAGAGATGAGCAAACGCAAAGAAGAAGAGTAAATAATAATACTAATTGCTTTAATATAAAAATGGTGTTTAACCGCAGGTGAGTCTCACACGGCGACGAAACGAGCAAACCCGTTTGTGTTGCTTTCGTCTCTGCTGGGGTATCCGAGAATACACAAAAAAAAAGGAATCGAATCACAGCCAGAAAGTTGGCGTTGAAGGCTATCTTCACAACTCCTTTATGTTGTTGTCTGACTGCTGTTGTTTCTTGCTTTCACTCTCTTGCTTTTTTTTTTCTATCACTATGTGTATTATTTTTCGTGTTATGTTCAAATATAAATAAAAAATATATAATTGTTGTTGCGCCGGGTGCGAGAAGAGACGAAGGGAAGGAACGGAGCGGAAAAAGAACGCGAAGCAGTCGAGCGCACGATACACAGAGAGAGAGAGGGAAAAGAAGGGAGAAAGTTGCCAGAGCCGAAGGATGCGAAAGTTGAGTCAGACGAGGGGTTTTCTTCTTCTTAGCTTACTTGAGTTTTCCAATTAGGCCACCAGTTTTCTTTTCTTTCACACGCCAGATCTACGAAGCCACAAAGTGATGGCCTCGCACGAGAGAACAACATTATAAGGAGGACGTCGAAGGCATAAAAGAGAGAGGCACTTGCTGAGAAAGAGAAGTGGATCAGTGACGGCAAAGAAGTGCGCAGCATTTATGTTGTTGCTGCTGCTCAGGTTTCGCGTTGTCGCACCGTTGTGCCTCTATTAGATACTTCTTTGCTTCTTGCCTTCTCCTTAAGGCCTCATGATCTGGTGCCTTAGAGCATATGAAGACCCGCAGGTAAGCCAGCAGGTCTTAGCCCCTAGTTGGTAATTTCCCTCCATCTCATTATTATTATTATTTATTTTTTTTCAAAGCAACATACAGGAAAAAAATGATACAGAGAAAGCAAGGCGTCTACTTTTGACTCAACAAAGAATAAAAACGAACATTGAGGAGAAACTCATGTTTTGCATACACATATCATATTCTGAAGTCAAGACACGAAGAGCGGAGGCCCCTCTCTCCAAATTGTTTCTATTCCCAACGACAATTGCGTGGGAAAGCAGTGAACAAAAAAGAGAAGACAAAGAAGCCTCTGTGCTTCACATATAAAAAAGATAAAACAAGATCAAAAATCCAAAGCTTTGGAGCATGAAAAGTAATAAAGATAACAAGAGGGCGATCTGGCAGTCGAAACGACGAATCGACAAGACGGGGAAAAAAATCCGCTTTGCTGTTGTCATTGCTTTTTATATGTTTGTTTAGTTTCAGCCTGTTTTGCATCTCCAACAGGTTGCAGACGCGCTGCAGCCCGCTCTTTGCATCGTGAAATTTCTTCTTCCCTCAAAGACGAACTAAACGCGCAGACGATTTGCATCAAAAGGAAGAAACAGAGCATCAGTGGAGAAAGAAATGTACACTATAGAACACGTTAAACGTGGAAAAAAAAAATCAATTGGACAAGGCAGCGTGGCTGCAAAAAAGTAAAGCACAGCAACTCCATACCGATTACATTACGAGAGGAAGAAGATAGAGCAACGAAAAAAAATACTAACTGCAATAACAAACTTCTTTAACCGCCCAGGCAATCATCAAAAGCTTGCCGAGCAGCTTTCTTTTTGTAGGTGCGTAACAGCAACGAGTCGCAACTTGCAACGCATGTCAGCGTATTGTCTTCCGCCGGGCACTTTCGATTCCGCCATTTGCCTGCAGTATATTCTCTCCTTTTTATCACCCGCGCGAGTTCTCTTGCAGCCCCTCCGTAACGCGACAGCCTACGAGGGACTGAAGGGCTTAAACGATGGAGGCGGTGGAAGACGCACGGCTGCTACCGGTGCTGCTGCTGCTGCTGTTGCCGGTGCCGCAGGGGCAGAGGCGGAAGGGGCAGGAGGCGCGGAGGGGTAGCCCATGCCACTCGCTTGAGGGACAGGCTGCTGAGGCGGGTGTTGAAGCTGCGGTGAGGCGAAGGGCTGCGTGGGCGGTGGAGGAGGCGCCGCGACAGGTGCGGGTGCGGTGGCTGGCGGACGTTGCGCAAAAGGGTTATGCGGAGTTGCTGCTGCTGATGGAGCAGCGGGCGTGGCGTCTGCAGAATGCTGCTGCTGATACTGCTGCTGATACTGTGGTGGCGGTGGTAGTTGCTGTTGCTGCTGCTGTGGTGCGGGAGGCTGCGGCTGCCACGTCGAGGCTGCTGGAGGAGCGGCAGCGGTTGGCGCCGAAGGGTAGTGGTACCCAGACGAAGCTGTCGCCGCCGGCGTTGGGGCGGGCGGTGCAGATGTGTGTACGGGGGCGGTGGAGCTCCCCTGCTGATAAACGTTGGGACTGTTACTGTAGTGTGCACTGGCAGAGGCAGAGTGAGTGCTGGGCGCCTGCACAGGAGGAGTGGCGGGTGCAGATGCCTGCGCAGAAGCGCCCGTGTACGGGGCCCCGGAGCTGTAGGCGCTGTTCGGCGGAGAAGGGTAAGTAGTGTAGGGCGGCTGCTGATGCTGCTGCTGCTGAGGAGGCGTATGTTGTCGTTGGTGTTGCTGACTCCCTGACTGAGGTCGCGGCATGCCCACCGTGTGCGTGGACGGTGGAGAGGCCTGCACGTTGCCCGGACTCGGCGACGCACCGTACACGTCGGGCAGGTGTGACGGAGGCGGGTAAGAGGCGTGCAGGGACGAGGACGACGGCGACGGAGAGGTGCGGGACACGGGCAGCGGCTGTGGGGACGAGGCAGCTGGGTAGGGCGGGTACGGCGCTGTCGTGTACGTGGACGGCCTCGCGGGCAATCCCGCAGTCGGTGGTGGGGACTGCGTGGAAGGCGGATAGGGGGAGCTGTGGATGGGTGCGGCAGCCGGTGAGCCATACTGGGGTGAGTGGGCTACGTAGCCGGAAGAGCCTAGTGAGTTCGCACCACCCGGCGGCGGGGGGAAGGCAGGCGATGCAGCCACGCCGTGGGGATGCATGGGCTGCGGCTGGGGTTGGGCGTACGCGCCGGCGTAAGCCTGAGGCGCCTGTGCTGCCTGTGCCGGACCGGTGGTGCCGAAGTACTCCGGGAGGGCGTACTGAGGGCCGTGACCGCCGCGTGCACCGCCTGCGCCGAAGAGGCCGCCTGGTGCTGCCTTGGTGCCTGGTGGGGGCGGCGGGGCGCCGGCGGAAGCCACGCGGGATCCCCCGCTCATCGGAGGCGGAGGGGGCGGCGGTGGCGGTGCGACGACGGTGGCCTGCCCCATCCGCTCCCTCTCCGCCTCCTCCAGCTTTTCAAAATACTCCCGCTGCACGTTCTGCGGGGCATCCGCGGAGACGGTCCACCGCCCCAGCTGGGCATCAAAGTAGTACCAGTTCTTGGTCACCGGCAGCCCATTCTCGTCCAGCTCAGGGTTGTCCCCGCTGCCGCCGTTGGTGCCCTGCGCGCCGCCGCCGCCGCCGCCACTGCCAAAGCCAAACGGATCGTTGCGATTGCCGCCGCCGCTGCCGCCGCTGCGCACGTTTGTATTCCAGAATTGAGTGGCCTTCTCATTGGCTTGTCGCCACGCACGACCCAACTTCGCCTCCCACTGCCCGGCAACATTGGCCAATCTGCTCTCCTCGCCGCCGCCGTTGACAGCGTGGTCGCCATGGCTGTCCGCGCCGACATTCGCGAACGGGTCGTTGCTTGAGCTGCGGTTCTCTGTGGAAGCGAAGCCGGCAAGTTCTTCCTTCGCAAAGCCGTCCGTGTTGCCGCTGCCGTCGTCATCCGCGCCACGGCCGCCAATGTCAAGACCGAGCTTCGACTGCAGCCAGCCAACCGCACGCATAGACATCTGGAACCGGTGGATAGGGTCGCTCTCAGTTGTCTTTTTTTTTTATGTTTGTTTGTTTTTTCAGTCAGGTACTCACACACATAAAACTAAATAAATAATTAGACTGCGTGCGTCTGGGGAAGCAGTACTTGCAGTGGACGTTTACTGTCACTTGCACGAATCCAAGAACCTTTGAATCACCTCTCAATCACGAGAGTATTTCCGCTCGCGTTCTTCACAGCCACGCAGACCCCAGCAAAAAAAAACTTTAACAGAGAAGCCAAAGCAAATGTGTAGGACGCTTAGGTGAAAAGCGCGTGTATTTGGTTGCTCTTCAGTATCTCCTCTTTTTCAATGTTTGCTCAAACGTGGGAAATTATGTTTGTGTTTCCCCTTTCTGTGATGTTGGCTCCCTTACCGAAAAGATAGTATTATTTTTTCAGTCTAGTATTTTCTTTAACACTCTTCGGTACAACGTTTGACCTAACTCTGAGATATATGTAAGCTTGTGTGAAGGCAGCGATGATGATTGCACAATGCTTGACGTGGCGAAGCGCGCAAAAAGCAGACGCAAAAGGGGAAGAGGGAGAACGGATGTTAAAACATACTTTTGTTTGTCCTGCTCTTCTGAGAATGACTGCATGAGGAGTGCTGGGCATGCGGCACAGGACTGGCATGGAAAGCTATCCACAAGAGCATTGCATGTGCCATTTTATTTATCTACATGCCGACGCAAACGCGATGCTCAAAAGAAAAAAAAAAGAGGCATGGAGAATTGGCCAGCATTGCGCACATAGACTGCGTGCTTCCGTCTGTATTACCTGTGGTTATAATATCGGGTTCGGACATGTGCTTCTCCTTTCCAAGTCTAATTTATTATATATATATATTTTTGTGAGTGTATGTGGTGTGCGGGATTCACTTCCTAATTCACCCCAACCACCTTGGCGCGATTGCTTCTAGCAGGTGTGTAACTGGGAAAGATGCTTTTTGTTGTTGTTGTTGTTGTTGTTGGCGCTTCACTCCTTCTGCCAATCTGTTTGCCTCTCCATTCACTTATTATTTTGTTGTTGTTATTTTTGTTGTTGGGCGGCAAAGCAAGAGGTTTCTACGTGGTAAACAGTCTTGCGTGGGATGCCGTCACATCGGATAAGAGGCGCCGGAGCAGCGCGACAGCCATTTCCCGCTCATCCTCAGCAGCCATCATTTCCGCCATGGCGTCCTCAACAGCACGCAGGCAAAACTCGAGAAAGCACGTCATGCTTGCGTACGACCAATTCGTGCCGTTGTGCAGCATCGTGTCAACATAGTCCCTCCACACGGCCACGTCATCTGTGTCGCAGATGATCTCGAGGTCACTCACGGAAAGGTGAGATACGAGGCGGTGGGCGTCGTCGAGAAAGGCGCGTGTCATGGGCTCAATGTTAAAGACGTTGCACCAGTTGTGATTGAGCGCCATCGTTAGCGGCCCGACGGCGACCAGCGCAGACGTTGTGCTGCCGCGCTCCGCCTCTGCCTCTGTGAATGTGGTCTCGTGCTGCGAGGGGCTTCCGTGGAAAGTAAAGACTTCGCCGGTGATGTTGTGCACCTGATGGTAAAACCGTGCGGGAACAAAAACCAGATCCCCAGGGTGCTGCACCACGCCCTCCATCTCAAAGCCTGTCAAGACACGCATGTCTGGCGGAGTAGGGAAGAAGGGCGGGAGATGTGCGTGCAGGTATGCGTTGCCGGCTGGTGTGGGAAAGAACCAAAGCTTGTCGCCGCAGACGTTGAAGGACCAGGAGTAGGTGCCAAACACATCGCAGTGCAGCGGCGTCCAGCTGCCTACGGGGCCAAGGTAGGCAAAGCGGTAATCGCTCGTGTTGTTTCCAAAGCCGACGCGCTCGGCCTTTGGCGCCTGCTCGCTTACGCCTTCATCACCTACTGTCTTGCGAACAGACAGCGGCTCCTTTGAGCACTCCATACAGTGGGGAGGGGCTGCTTGCATGTGTCGGCAGAAGGAGTCCATCCAGTCCGCCCCCAGAAAGTCCGGCACGCGGTACAGGGCGCCACCGTGCACACCATCTCTTCGTTGGGCAGAACACGCGGGCATTCCTCTTACTGCACCGCCATACTCTGAGATAGTCGTCGTCGCTGTGTCAGTGGTAATGGTGGCCGTGGTCAGGCGCTCCAGAGCCTCTTGCAGATGCCAGTCTTTGAGGTAGTGCACACGATTTGTGGAGGCCAACGCACCATGTCGGCTGCTCTTCTGCGTCCAAGACTCCAGCACGGTGGCAAGAGGCACCTCCCTGCAGCACTCCTTCTCCTCCTTGTCATCACTTTCGTCTGACGTCGGTATCGCCTCTGTGCTGCTGGTGCGCAGCTGTGCATGTTCTCTCACTCCTTCATCATGCTTCGTGTGCGACGAGCTTGCCTTTGTCTCCGTAGGCTCTACGGTGGCGGTGATGAAGGTGGGATAAACAGGCACGCGTGTCTCTGGGCCGATGGTGTCCACCAGTGTCTGTGGGCTGAGGCGCGCCAAGATGTCTGTCAGGTTGAAGAAGACCGAGTCTGTGTTGCGGCATGCACGGCGAATGATTGCGGGGCAGTTGGGCACGAGGCAGCGGCGTCTGAACTCCGCATAGGTGAGGGTCGAGCCATCAAGCTCCAACATGAATGACGGCGGGCAAGAAAGAGAGAGAGAGGTGGGAGGGTTCTCACCGTCGTACTCCTTAACGCTGAGCCACAGCTCTAACCCGTTCCACTCTTACCGACTATGCAGCGTATTTTATTCTCTAATGCGATGATATTTTTGTTGTTGTAGAGAAGTTGGTGGTCGTTGTTGTTAGTGTCTCCTTGCTGTTTTTGTGAATCACAGAGCAATCAAGCAATCGAGAGCAAACAGTAAGAGAGACCTTCTGCTGCTTGTTAACTATGTCAGGACGCTGAGGTGCAAAATGAAAAGAACAAGACGAAGAACGGGAAAAAAAAAGACAAAGAGAACGAGATCGCACAGAACAACATTTTAGAAATGAAGGAAAAGAAATACAAAACTGCCAATGCAGTGTGGCACATGAGGCACAACGGAAGGAAAGACGAGCACCTTGACGCTGCTGGCGCGCTTACCAATACATCGCAAAATGGTGAGCCTCCAGAGCAAAAGTAACCTTATACATTACTAAGCGAGAACCCCGATCTGCTCAAACACCAAACGTGAGCAGCGTGTGTACAGTCGCCATCTGCTGTTTCCCAAGCCGCGCACACACACACACACAAAGAGGTGAGCACACGCGCACACACGAAAGCCCACATCCTTCAGTCTCTCCTCGATTGAGCATACCATCGATATCTATACTTTTGCTGGAGATTCTCTCACAAAACGATAGAGCATGCTCGAACCTGTATTTCTTCAAAGAAAAATACGATAAAAAGACACCACAACGCACCTCAGGCAGTCCACCACGTAGAAGTGCGCTACACGCGCATCGCCATGCCCAGTTTACCCACCTCCTTCACCTTCTCTGCCTGCTCTCTCTCTCTCTCTCTTTGGATTATTTTTCTTCTTCCTTTTTCTTTTTTCTTTTTTTGACGCGGCCAGAGAGATCAGCACGAGGTGCGTAGGTACATCAGGTTTTGGGAAAGGGCCGAGTACCCAATGACGGCGTCGAGGTGGGCGAAAAGGTACTCGGAGTAGAGACAGGCATGCAGCACATTGCTGTTCGCCTCTATCGCCTCACGCAGCGCTGCGATGGGGAAACCGCCGCCTTGCGGGTTTGGTGGCACCGCCCCTCCCGCGCCGTCACGCGACACCGCCGAAGACGCGGGCCCTGCGGCGACAACTAGCTCGTCTGCTTCTTCCCTGACCTCTTCCTCGTCGCTTGTGAAGGCGTCCCAGTGTTGCAGAAGCGTGTCGTACAGGATCAAAAGAGAGACGCGTGTCGTGGCTGGCAAGCCGGGGTGGGTGGCGGCGGCAGCCGTGGGGCGAGTCGGCGACACAGAAGAGGAGGCCACAGGGCTGGCACCCTTCTTGGCGGTCGGCGCGAGTGACACCTCGACGCCCTTCGCGTTGAGCTTGTGGTGCAGGACATCGCGGAGCTGACACAAAGCCGTCTTCAGCGGTCCGTTGGTCGGATCAAGTAGGGTGTAGATGACGCGTAAATCGGGCAAAACGCAGAGCGACACGAGGAGGTCGGCCACGAGAGAGCTGACTGTGAACGGCGTGGCATCCAGGTGCTGCACCATCTCACACAGGGCCACCGTCAAGGGAGAGCGCTGCACCCCAGCGTGGCTCCAGCAGTTGCTCGTCGCTGTCGACGGTGATGCAGATCGAGAGGACGAGGCAGCAGGCGGTGAAGGACGAGTGGAAGACGCGGCGGACTTGGCGGTGCTGCAGGAGCTGGGCTGCGCCATCGCACTCATCACCTCTTGGCGGGCTCGCAGCGCTTCCATGGACATGTTGCCCTCCGTCCGCAGCAGCCGCGTCAGCACCTCCTCGCCAACGCGCTCGGCTTGCAAGCCAAGAGCCGCGCTTGTCGCTGCCGTCTCGTGCAGCTCTTTGACAAAGTAGTCGTGCACCTTCAAGTGTGGTGGGGACGTCTCGGTGGACCACAAGCCGAGGTTTGCCATGCGGCTGTCCTCCGCTGGTCCTGCAACACCGGTGTTGCCACCGGCGCCTGCTATCGGCTGCGATGTTGTGGCAGGGGATTGGCTGGCACGCCCCTGTTGCTTCCGCAGCACATCGGTGAGCGAGTTCATATCCATCAGGAAAACCTCGCGCATAAAGACCTGTGGCACGTTCTCGGCCAGTGCCTGGACGAGCATCAGTGTCGCCTTGGTGGTGGACCACCGCGTCGTGGAGTAGCCGAGCAGCGCGCTGTTCTCCCGCTCCTCGGCAGACATGTAAGGGTTGCTGGACAGGTGGGGAAGGATGTAGTACAAGAAAAAGGACGTCGTGGGGTGGAGATGGTGGCGCGCCGCCGCAGCTTCCTCCTGCTGCCCGAGGCTCGTGGCGGTGGCGTCGGCCTTGCCTGGGCCGCCATCATCTGTGACGACGCTCTCGTAGTGCTCGGTGTGGGGGATGATGCGGCCGGAGGATTTTCGAATACTGGTGGCCAGCAGCGCCTTCGCCAGGCCGTTTGTCAGCACCGAGGCACTGCCGTTCAGTTCGCGTAACACCTGCGCGGTCACCAGGCACGCCGCCGCGTACACGTGCGTGTCCGAGGACTGTAGAAGGGGGAGGAGGGTCTGGAAGTAAAACTCCTTCTCCACCAACGCGGCGAGTTGCAGGTCCTCTGCCACGGACGGCGACATGGTCAGCAGCGTCGCCCAGAACCGCAGCACATCGCGGAGAAAGAGCACCTGCGTTGCGCTGTCGTCGTTTTCGGGGATCTTGCACAGCGTCAGAAGGGTCGTGCGAGCCGCCATGAGCGTGCGCGAGGCCACGCGGCCCTCCTTGCCTACCAAGTCCTGAATCCATGGGTCAGGACACTTGGCCAGCGAGACAACCGCGCTCAAGGCGTACCGGCACGTGTCGCGGCGGTGCGTCCACCCAGGCGCGCTGCAGTCGTGTGTGAGGTAGGGCAACAAGGCATCGAGCAGCACAAATAAACTTCGCTCGCCCTCCGCGCCATCCTCGACGACGAAGAAGTTCGCCAGCGCCGGCACCCGCTCCATCTTTTCTGCGAGACTGCCCAGAAAGATGACGAGCTGCGTGCGGCCCGCGTCCTGCAAGAAGGTGCCGTCCTGGTCCTCCTCACCGGCGCCGCTGCCGGCCCACAAAAAGGCAGAGGAGGCCGACGCAGAAGCAGCGCCATGTCGGAGAGCCGTGTGCGAGGGATCGAGCGCCTTGCTGACCTTGCGCAGCATGTCCAGTAGCGGCACAATGAGCAGCGGCGGGTTCAGCTGAAGGAGAGAGAGTACAGGGTCGCCAGCGGGGTAGGCGGCGCGGTCCGTCGGCAAGTCCGCCTCCTGTAGCAGTCGCACGAGAAACTCCAAGATGATGGAGCGCACCCCTGGTGGCTCGTCTTGCTTCGCGTACTGGCACAGAGTGAGGAGGAAGATGCTGCCAATGGGCGATGGATCATCGTAGGCCTTCGTAGCAGCCTTGATGGCGTTGCCACCGGTACTTGCGTGGGGCTGTGGCCCGATGGCCCTGCCCACGCCGTCCGCATGGTCCCCGTCCTCCTTCTCTTCTTCCTTAGCGCTTTCCTCCGAAAAAAAGAGGGTGTCGCGATGGGCATCGGCGAAGAGGAAGCGGTAGCACGGCGGGAGACACGCCAGCGCACCGTCGAGCAGAAACCCGCTGGCGGGCGACGGCATCGGGGAAGGGGTGAACGTCGCCGCTGCCGGTGGGACGCGCAGGTGCGGATTCGCCGCACTACTGGACTGCGTGCCAGCCAGGGTCAGCGAAGACGCGCCGAGGTCGGAGTGCGTGGACTCGCCGAAAATGGACATGTGCGTGTGCAGCAGCTGCGTCGAGACAAGTTGCTTGCGATCGGTCAGCAGGGCATCCAGGATAGTGCCGAGGCTGTCCTCCACGATGCCGAGCTCGCGGACAAGGCTGACGCGCTCTTCGTGGGAGTTGGCGCACTGCACTCGCTGAAAGTAGTCGCACAGGTGCAGCCACTGGTCTTGGATGACGGACACCATCGTTGGCGGCTGAGCATGGACGTGCCTCGCGGATGCGGGGGCGGGTGGCGGTGGCGGCGTCGCCGTTGGTGGCCGCGGCGTAAGGTTAGCGTTGGCATCGACGTGTACCTGCTGAGGCGGTGCGGATGGTGGCTTCTGCAGTTGCTGCTGCTGTTGCTGCTGCTGAGGTTCCGAGTCAGGTTCAAGTTCAGACTCAGAGTCGGACTCAGACTTCGAGTCGGGTTGTGGCTCTGGCTCTGGGTTTGCTACTGCCTCTGGTTCCGGCTCACCAAGCAGCATACGCTGAAAACGCGCATGGGCGTCGTTGTCCATGCTTGACACCTGTGGAGGCAAACCTGTTCTTCGTGTTTTCTCCTATTCTTTTTGTTTCTTTTGCTAGAATAGGCGACTGAAGACGGACGCTGAGCAACGTTTTTTGTCGCTGCTGCTCACGCTTGGCCCTCAAGCTCTTTTCAACCGCGACAACAAGGGAGAAGATCGAAGGTTCTCTCTCCGAATAAGTAGAAAAGAATAACGTTGAAAGTGTATTTTTGTGTTGCAAGCAAGAGCAACGGGGAGTTTATTAAAGACAAATAAAAATCTGCCTTCGGAGGTGTGCACAATGCTGCCCCAACGCGAGTGAAGGCGAGTGTTAATGAGGCGAGCAGGATGAATCCTTTTGTTTGTTTGCTTGTTTGTTTGATTTTCTGTTTGCTTTGCTTTGCGGTATAGGGAACACTATACATGAGACACTCGAAATGAAGAAGAAGCAGAGGTGACGATGTTCACTAAATGTGCTCTCTCTTTGTAGAGTTTTGGGACTACAATGCTCCTAGTTATCCCTTTTATCTTTTTTTGTTTCGTCCCATCGACTCTAGTCAATATGGCGCATCCGTCTACGTTTCTCTCTCTCTCTCTTGCCAGCCAGGCGAACTGAGAGAAGCTCTTTATATAAATATATAAAACTGCTGACGGCGCGGCATTTGAGTCTGACGTAGGTTGAAGGTTTCCACACACACACGCGCACCGGTGCACAGAGAACTCTCAAAACTCCAGCAGATGGTTTATCATAATGGCAACGCGGCACATGTAAGTTCGGGTTTTCATCGTTATCTATTTTTGGTAATTTGCCTTTTTTGTTGTTTGTTTTGCATTTTTGTTCTTAAGATTATAATTTATTCGAGTGTGGTTAGCATACCGGTTAAACGTCTGAAAAGTAAACTGGAAGAGGCGGTGCGGGAAACGGCTTTCGAGCAGCCTATGTCGTTATTGTCACCAAAAAAAAAAGTATTAAACACAGCGCATACACAAACATACACCAAATCGTGCAGGAAACACAAATTCACGATTGACGTAGAGCAGAATAGGAACAACGAGAAACAAAAACGAAGAGATGCAACGGAGAATTTCCAAGTCAGACACTGCAAAGAAGAGGGAGGGGGGCAGCACATGGCAATGAGCGTGAGGAGCCTGCGTTATTTACTGTCTCGCACAGCCCTTCTCCTCACTTCTTCTCAGCATTCCTGCTCGTCATCTTCCGCCTCCTCCTCCTCCTGCTCGTCTGAATCTTCGTCGTCCATGCCGTAAAAGAACTGCTGGTGATGCTTGATGTTGCCCCAGTTGGGGTTGACCATGTCCTCTATGCTCTCCTCGCCATCTTCGCCGACCTCGGCATCAGCGCTCGGCCGTGCCTCACGGTGCACCTGCGGACCGGTCAACACGGACGTCGTCGTCTGCGTGGTCGCGCCGTACTGTGGCATGCGCTGCACCGCCACGCGCTCGTCCTCGGCCCTGTGTTGCGCCGCCGCAATACGCTCCCGCCACCCAGCACGCGCCGGGTCCTTCATGAAGTTCTCCATCTGCTCTGGTGAAGGTTTGAAGGTCACAGTGCCGTCTGCCACTACAACAATGTCCTTGATGCTGAGCCAGATGACTTTGTGGAATTTGCCGGGGAGGAAGACGAACTGCTCTTTGTCGAGGGGCAACGCCTCAGGTGCCTCGTGCGGTGCAGCCTCGCTTGGACTGCAGCCCGAAGGCGCCGCACTATTCGTTCTTTCGGTCTCCGTCACCACCGTCTCCTTGAGCACGCGTGACGCCTCCGTCGGGTGCGCCAAAAGCAGCAGTACGCGGACGTGTTGCTCATGCGGAGACTCGAGGCACACCGCCAGTGTCTCGCCCTCCTTCGGACCAACCCATCCCGTCGCGTCCAGGTACTGCTGCGTCAGATGCTTTGCACGATGCTTGCGTCCGGCGCCACTCATTTTGATGCACACTGCGTTGTGTGTTTGCGTGTCTGTCTCTGTGTCTGTGTGGGTATGGATCAAAGCGCGTCTTTACGTGGAAAGTGAGCTCAACACTTAGGAAAGAATTCGTCGTGAGCGCAAACCCTCTACGTGTGACGCAAGAGTATGTTATCAGATGCGAATAAAGAGATAGAGAAAACAGAAGTGCGATGAGCCATTGAGGATGGGGACAAAAAGAAAACAAAAGAGCATCCTAGTAACAAACACATCCAAGCTTATTGTCCATGTCGGTGGCATGCGAATGCATTAAGAGTAAATGCATGCAGTACCATGCACAGGGAGGAGGGAGACAAGCTGCTGATGATCTACTGCACTGTCGCTTCTTTCCGTTGCTGTGTTTCTCTCCCATAGGCAAACTGAAGCATTATCCTTTTTTTCTCATAGCGTAGACAATTTTAAGTGATGTCTCAAGCACCGTTTCTGCGCTTGCAGACTTAACTATTCCTTTCTTTTGTGTTGATTCGTTTCTTTGTTTGTTTTTCACCTCTTTTTGAGGTGGATGGAAAACATCTGGAGGCAGCAAAAAGAAACAATAAAAAAGGAGGAGCGAGAAATAAAAACGGTTGACGATGCTTTCATCGCAACATTTGGCAGCGCGGATTTCCGCGCACATACACACTTGCACGTACATATACACACACACACACAAAGATAGGCAGAGGTGGAACGGAAGAATACAAACGAAAAAGGGTTATTCAAGGAAAGCATTAGCAGAAGTGTAGCTCTCCCTCTCAGTGTAATGTTGTTTGTTTTTTGTTGATTTTTCGCTGTTGATGTTTCCCTTTTTTCTTCTCTTTTCTCCTTGCAGTACTACGGCCAGTCTCGGTAGGGCGGTGGGTACGCGGTCTCACTGCTTGAAAAGCGTTCGCCAGAGTCGTCGTCGTCGTACTCGCCGATCACGGAAACTACCAAGGTCATGTCGTCTGGCTTTCCACCCTCGAAAAGCGCACCTTGCTCAATACACTTCGACGCGTAGGGCGAATTGCAGTGCACATCGTTGGCCACCGCAGCAGCGTCCCGCATCACCGTCTCCGAGCCGGTCTTCAGCGCCGCCATGATGTCGTCCACCAGCAGCGTGCGCAGGTTCCGACTGCGGCCGTGGGCCAGCAACATCGCCTCCGCCCTCCCAGGCTGATCGCCCGGCAGTTTCACGTACCCGTGCTGGCGGTACACGACTTCCAACGGAGGCCACATGGCACTGAGGATCTGCTCAGGGTAAAGGTTGTCGAAGACGCCGTCGCTGCCCATGACAACGAGATCGCCCTTCTCCACAGGGATGAGGTGGCGCACGCCGTCCTTCGGGGTATCGGCGCTGCCGGTGCCCAGCTGAAAAGGGTAGTCCAGCGCGTGACTCTGCTCCTCGGTGAGGTACACAATCTGGCCTTGGCGGATCAACATGACGGAGCAGTCCCCTACGTAGGCGATGTCCAGCAGGTAGTTCTCCACGCCGTCGGTGCGGCAGAACTTGTTGAAGGAGCTCTGCAAATCCATCGTGGAGGCTGGCTCGACGAAGGAGGAGGTGGGCGCCATGCCGCTCTCACCGGCCTCCTCCCCACGGACAGGCAGCGCCGCGTCCGGCTCGGTTGCTCCGTTGTCTGGCAAGCTCAAGGAAGGGCCCTCGAGCAGCATCAATTTGTACTGATCCTTCGTTTGGATCTCCACCCGCGGCTCTTGCAGGGTGGCAACGAGGGCGGTGCAGGTGCCGAAAACGTCGCCGTGCTTACAGCTTTCGTACGCCTGCTCGAGAAGGCGGAAAGAGCTTGCGGGGGTGTCGTCGAGAAGTTCATCCTCGATGTACTCGTACATGGTGCGCGCCAGGGCAGCGCTGTAGAGCCCCGCAGTGACGCCGGTGTTCTCTCGCCACCAGCTAACGCCGTCGAGCACCGCTTGAACATTGTGCAGGGAGAGGAAGGCGTCCTCGCCGCCCAGCTCAACCTTCTTCAGCTCGGGAGCAGAAGAGACGTTGCGGTAGTAGAAGGATAGCTTTCTCCCCAACTGAAAGCCATGCCTTCGAAACATCATAAATAAAAAAACCTACCGTTCAGTGCCTACGCTTATTTTTTCCAGTTAGTTTGCTTGTTTATTTGTTCTGCCGACTGCTGTTGCCGATTGTGCGTAAGCCTTTGTAAAAACAAGTTTTGCGGTTTTCTTTTACTTCGATTAATTTTGTCTTATTATGGAGAAAATTACGTTTTTTTTCTTTTTCTTTTTCTTTCAATAAGAATCAACTAAGTGGGATGAAGGACGACACAGCGTCCGGAAGATAGTTAGCTTAACGTGTTCGTAGCGTTGGGGAGTCGTTGTGAAGTGCGTTTGCACCAACAGCGCGCACCAGAAAAATAGAAAATATGAGTAAGAAAAAACAAATTGCGAACGTGGATTCGTGTGTGCACGTGTGTATGTGTCCCTATTGCGGAATATATTAACAGTGCGCCAGCCTTCTAAAGAGAGTCGACGGTTTCAACGTCTGTATCTGTGTGTATGCTTGTGTATGTGTGGGTGTGTGTGGGTGTGTGTCGAAGAAGAAGCTGTGCAAAAGAGGAAGAAAAAACATAAAAGCGGGGACGAAAAGAAACTCAACAGGAGAGATAAACAACAATGCTGACGGCAGCCCCCCTGAGCGCAGATGAGGGAACACGATGATGTGCCTTTTGGTCACGAAGAAAAAGCAACAGACGGGATTAGTCAAAGATGCAACGTAGAACAGAACACAGTGTAAGACAAAAAAAAAAACCGGAAAGATGTTGACCTCGGCAAGCAAAGATCTGTGATCAGTGCCAAAAAGAAAAATATATATATATCTCGACAATTATACAAAAAGAGGCGTTTTAAAAAGAAGAAAGGAAGAGAAATAACTGGTCAGCAATCCTGTGGGAGAACGTGGCGAGAGAGAACCCCTTCACCGGAAAAAAAAAAAGAAACGGTTGAGCTAAACGCGCTACTATACAAAAATGGGTGCAACAGATACCAACACTTCGGGATTGGTAATAGCGCAAATCGTCAAGACGAGTCCACCGGAGTCACATGTGCGGTTGCGAAGAGGTGTGTTTGTGGGTGAGAGAGATGGAGCGAACGGGGTGCCAGAAAAGAATAAAAGACGAAGAGAGAGAGAGAGAGTAAAAGAAAAAAGCACGCAAAGACTTCATTTCACCGACGCGTGTTTTCCGACAATTGAACCCAAAACAAAAACAAAAAGAAGGAGAACACAACTACACCGGATTCAAACTATATCGGGCTTAACTTTCTACGTGCTCTGAACCTCCCTTTGCATCTCCTTCAAGCAGGCATTAAAAAAGAGCACGATGGTTCGAGAGCGCACTCCTCTGTGCATGCAAAGGTTCGGCATACACCCAAAACTCTATTTTCCCCCCGTTGTCGCTTTCGCTTTGGACAACTCAACAACACGCACATTCGCGCCATCGAGCAGAGCGGCACAGGAGAGAAAATATATATCTATAGTCCTATTCTCAACCCATCGATTCTTGTACCACCGACTGGACGGCGACGTAGAGAAGTGGCAGAGCACGTGCGTCGATGAGGTTGTGGTAGCTTCCAGAGCTGTTGGCTCGCTCGCCATCGAGGGACAGAGACAATTCTTGCAATTTTCTGATATATATTTTTGCTTTTGCTTTTTCTGTTTTTTTGTTTTTTAGTCCTCCCAACCTCTCAACCTCTGATCTCTGGCCCGACTCTAACGAGAGAGGAGAGAGAGCAGAGGACCTGAAGGGTGATGAGACAGCATTCCCGGACGTGGTAAATGTAGTCGAAGAAAAGGGGAAAAAGAAATCATGAATAAAAAGAAAACGTACAGAAAAAAAAAATTGTATCTATGAGTTGCCGTGCGTGCAGATGCGGAGAGGGGAGAGACGACGGCGGCGTGGGAGGTGTGGAAGAGGTGAGGCAGAGATAAGAGAAAGAGGTGCGAGGACTTCTCACAAAAAAGAAGACGCTCGCATTCTTCACTCAGGCACACACGCACGGAGACACACACACCTGCAAGCACGCAAGCACGTACGTCTCCCCGCGCAACGGCACGCAGCTAGCAGCGCGGACGCGCATGGGGGAGAGAGCTTCACTTCTTCGCCACCTTCTTCGCCGCAGCCTTCTTCGCGGCCGGCTTCTTCGCAGCCTTCTTCGGCGCAGCCTTCTTCGCGGGCTTCTTCGCAGCCTTCTTCGCAGCCTTCTTCGCCGCCGGCTTCTTCGCAGCAGCCTTCTTCTTCGGCGCAGCCTTCTTACCGGCCTTCTTCGCAGCCTTCTTCGACGCAGCAGCCCTCTTCGGCGCAGCCTTCTTCGCGGCGGCCTTCTTCGCGCCGGCACGCTTCACGGCGGCCTTCTTCGGCGCCGCAGCCTTCTTGGGCGACGCGCGAGGCGACTTCTTCGGCGACGTGGCGGCAACCACGGCAGCGGGCATGGCGGCGGAGGCGGCGTCAGCGGACATCTTTGGAAGGGGAGTGGGAGAGGGGAAAGAGGGGTAGTGAGCGAGTGGGGGTGGGAGGCTTGTGGAAGCTGTTGTGTTGTTATTATGTTGTAGTTGCGTGCGGTGGGGGAAGAGGAGAATGGGTGTGCATATGTTTGTGCAGTACACGAGCACAACGTGGCAGTGAAGCGTTTCCCGAGGCAGAGGAGAGACCAGATCCAATGAGGTGGTCACAGGTGATAGAGGAGAGATAGAAAGAAAGAGAAAAAGAATTTATCACGAGGGGAAGTGTATCGTTCCACAACAAGCCAGATGCTATTGAGGAACGAGAGAGCAGCGAGCGCTAGATCAAAAAGAAAAGTCTATCGAAACTGATTTTCTTCTTTGCGTATCCGGCGTCACCAAAGCAAAGGAAATGCCAACATGTCGTGCTGAATCCATGAGAAAAAGAAAGCGTGTAATTCTCTCTCTCCACAATCTCGAAAATATCGAGAAAAAAAAAACAGGGCAGCCTCAAACTTCATAGGGACTCGCGCGCATTGAGTTGCCACGAACGCACAGAGAGGACAAAAAAAAAAAGAGCAGTCACTGAGCGTTTGAGTGCTGGTTTGTCTTCATTATTGTTATCTTTTCGGTGCTAAATCAACGAGAGAGAGAGAATTAATGGCAGCAGTTTCCATGGAAGTCAAGGAACGCCTCTTCTCACCACACACGCACACACATGCGAGTAGTGCCTCTCTCAGTTCTAATGTAATTCGTCACGCGCGATAGAAAGAATCGAGCACTTGCGTTTCGCTTTTTGTTGATCTTTATATGTTTGCCTTCCTAGTGAAGTGAGGAAAAGCGTGACAGACTTGCCAACGTAAGAAGCAAATGCAACAGCAAAGATAGTAGAAGAAAAGTAATAGAGAATAGGAACATCACGGAAAAAGCGGAGAGTAACAATCATCATAATAATAAAGAAAGAGAGAGAGCTGAATGAAGAACGAGAAATAGCAGCTATCTCCCTTGCTGCTATTTTTCGTGTTTTTTATTTTTTGAGCGAAAGAGGTTCAAAATATATATATAAACGAGAAAAAATAAAAGGACAAAAAGAAGACTTGAATGGGGAGAACACGTTGCGCCAAAGTCAAAACTGAGGGGGGAAAAAAGAATCACCCCTTCTTATCGTGCCATCTAACTTACACATGAAATGAAACATCAATCATCTCCCACAAGCAGGTAGAAAGACAACGTCCGCAAAAGCAAGCGAAAACAGACATAACCGGAAGAGAAAAAAAAAGAGGCAAACCAATGCCAAAAAAAAAAACCCACGAGCTCAGTGCAGTCTAAGGCGAGCCTCACACTGCGCGCTTCTTTGACCCATGCATGTGTTCTCAATCTCTTCTCTCTAAAGGTCACAAAATACAAGAGAGAATAAAATTCTAAAACAAAAATACAAAACGGGGAGGACGAGAGTCACAGTCGGTGGAAATGAAGCAATGTTCATTGCTCAGATGCAGCACCACCCGCCCCAGTCCAAGGAGCACGCTGTCGTATCTAGGTGGCACCGCAAAACACCGACGTCCAAAGAGCTGAAGGGGCAAGAGAAGAAACAAAAGACACAGGAGAGCTGCGCAAACGTTTAGAGTAATGAGGATGTACATCACTATCATGTGTCTCCATCAAGCGCTGCACAGTAGAAACGCATCGTATCTGTTCTTCTTTTTTCTCTCTCTCTTTCTTTGCCATTCTCGAGGACGGTTAGAGCATTTCCTCGCTCCGTAAACGACACGGTACGCCACCTGCAATCTGCACACACCGAAAAGCAAAGCTGCTGTAATAACTTTTTGTTTGGTTGTTTTCCCAAAGCCGACTGCTGTCAGAGAAGAAGAAATATTGTAGTTACTACTGGGCGACTCGCCATAGTTGGCCGCGCGAACGTAGCAAGCTGATAAGAATAATGAAACAAAAAATTCGTCTTCAGCTTATTTATCAACCCTCTCCCCCTACGCATAAGCGTTTCAAGAGAGGCATATAATGGTTTGCTAGCTCTTGAGAGTGCCCTTCATCGATTCACATCACTCTCTTTCTTTCCAGCCTGCGAGATGCGCTACATCATCACGCAACCGTTCTGGCCAGAACGACGACGTGGTCGCTGTTCCCCGTGGAACTGAGGGTGCACTGCTGGCGAAGTCGAGCGCGGTCGGCTCACCGTTGCTGGGCTAACCTGCGTGGGGGTCGCGCGATTCACCTTGCTCGCCTTCTGCTTCTTCTTCTTCTGCGACGAAGACGTCGATGGCGCACGTGCAAGAGGAGCGTTGGCGTGGCGCGTGGGAGCGGACGTGTGGGGTGCCACTGGACCCGTAGCAGCAGCAGCACCAGTACCAGCAGTAGTGGTGAAGGCGGGCGTGACGGCACGTCCGCCACGTGCGTGCTGACGCTGCGACCCGCGTGATGCCTGCGGACTGGTCGACCGCGGCACAACAGTGAGGGGTGGGAGAGGCGTGATGTTGCGCTGTGGCCGCATCTGTGGCGACCGGGACGGTGTGGTGGTGCCGGAGACGCGGGTGGCCATGGCCTGCTGCCGCGCCTGCTGACGCTGCTGGGAGCGCACAAGGTACATCTGCTGCAGCTGATGGGCGTAGGCCTCGTCTTGCTGTGCAATCTCGCGCTGGCGGGCAGCGGCGGCGGGGTCGACGGCCTTCCTCTGTGTTGGGCTGGGTAACTCCCCCACGCCCTGCAGTGTGTTGGCGCAGCACATCGGACACGAGTTGCTCCGCTGCTTCCACTCCATTAAGCAGGACAGGTGGAAGTGATGTCGGCACTCCCCGCGAAACATCGGGTTGTCCGCGTTGTACTCTTCCAAACAAATGCAGCACACATCGGGCTCCTCCTCGTGCACGGGCAGCGCACGTGGCGAGGGCGTGGGAGGGCTGTGCACCGGCGGTGGTGTCGCCTCGTACCTCGTAGCGGACAGCGGCAGCGGCTGCGATAACGGCGACGGGGGTGGCGGAAGGTCCAGGGCACCCATCGATGCCAGAGGCTCCCGTGCGGGCGGTGTGCGAGCCTGCAAGACCGGCGGTGCGGACGCTTTCGGACTTGCGTGGTGCTTCAGCTCAGGCGGCGGCGTGTGCGGGACGTGAACACGCGCGGTGGTCGGCGTGGCGGGACGCAGCGACGGCGATGTCCGCGGTGTGCGGGCAGACATCGCGTGGGCATCACTTTGCGTCGGCGTGCCATCGGGTGGCGGCACAAGGTTCTCGCTCAGCAGCCCGTGGGAGCAGCCTGGTGGGGCTGAGCAGCTCAGTCGCACCGGGTGGACGGCGTGGGTGGGCCGCAACGGCGGTGTGGCGAGGGTGGGGGAGGCGTCGCGTCCGACCTCTTCGTCGGTAGCAGCGGCGCGCAAGAGTGGACTGCCCGTCGTGTCCGCCGTCTCACCACCCGCGCCAGAGGACGGGCTGGATGGGTGCGAGGACACATCGGCGTCTGCCACGTACGAGTCCTCTATGCCCATCTCAAAGGGTTGGACTTTGTTGTTGGCGCATAACGAGTGTTCAACGCAGCGCTCATCGCCCCCCCTCTCCATGTCGTTTTGTGTACCGTCACTGAGCATGATGAGGCGAGCGTGAGTGTGTGTGTGTGTGTGTGTGTGTATGTGTGTTCAGGTGTGTGCGTGCGTGTACGTATGTGGTTTCCCTTCTTTGTGAAAGCCGCACCCCTTTACTAAACACAGACGTCTAAGTGATGTTACCGGCGCTGCTCGTCAGATTTATATGCTATCTCTCCCCCTCTCCACACGTACACACGGGAGCGTTTTTTTTTTTTGAAATTTGAGGACTGCGTTGGTTTACTTTCCAGCGAAGGCCAGCGAAAAATGAAAGAAGAATTACGCGTTGTGTATTTCTTCCCTTTTTTGATTGTTAATTGCGCAAGCCGTACCAGAGCTTCACTAAACTGGCTACGGTTGAGTTCCTTTTCTTCCTTGTTTTGTGTATATTTACGGATGTTCAGCTATCCCTTCCTTTTGCTTTCTTTTGTTTCGTTCTCGTATAGCTTTACACCAAACACAATACAATACCAGAACCAGCAAAAATTAAAAAGTTCCCTGAACAAACAAATATATATATATATATATATATATGTGTGTGTGTGTGTGTTTGTGTGAGGATGAATTTACGCTCACCCTTTTGCGAGAAACACCAAACCTACTTTTTCAGGATGCTCTCAAGGCGCAAGAAGAGGCCGGAGCGCAACGAAGAGTTCGGAAGCAATAAGTAAACGATGAAAAGAAAAAAGAAAGGAAATGTGTAGAGATACACAGTGCGCGTCTTGAGCGAAGCGGATTTGTCTTCGTATGTACTGCGAAAAGACGATTCGGATAGCGAACTACAACAAGAGAAGTTGGCAAAAGTCAAGAAGCTGGTTGTGTTCGTCTAAGAGCGGGAAGCAAAGCCGACTTTGTGAGCGCGCAAAGGAAAAGAGAAAGAAAAAAGGAAAAAGGCAGCAGCGGCAGCAGAGAAAAACAGCGAAGAAAAGATAAAAATATAATAAAAATAAGATAGAGTTTAAAAAAAGTGAACAACAAGCGAAGGAAAACAAGACAGAAAAGAAAATATATATGTGCAATCGACGGAGGGGGGTGAATCACCAGCGTACAGACAAGTCAATACTTGTATTTTGGGGGAGAAAAACAAGCACTAAAATATAAAAAGAAAGAAACTTCTCTTCACGCCTCTGTCGCTTCAGAATAATTCAGCGAAGGGGAAGCTCAAAACAATAGAAACGGTGGATACTGTTCAGGCCAAAACTAGATGAAGAAAGAAATGCAGTTTGGCTCAGAAACAGGAAATTAAAGAGAAAAGCGCGCACACGGTACAAATCCGGTGTAAAAATTATTATTATTTTTTCTTTTAACGCAAAAGACAAGAGCTTTTCGCTGTCTTCGAATGTGCTTGTGCTTGTGTGCACTGACGCACGAGGATCACAATTGTGTGAGTGCCGATGCACACCTGAGAAAAAAATGAGAGAATAAGAGACTAAGAGGGCAACGCAAATGTGGGAAATATCTTTCCTTGCTTGAGATAGCGGAAGGCACGAAGGACAAGAAAATTACTTCTGCGTTCACCTCACAGTTTGGCCGGGCAAAATAAAAAAAGCACAGCAAGCGCGCTTTCTGTCCTTCTCCCTTTTTTCTTGTTCGAGGATCTAGTGATGTTGCTTTTGTTCCTCGATCCGTGCGTCGCTAACCCAGATATACGAAAAATGACGGGGGAGCGACGATTTTTGCCAAAAAGCGAAATACTCGAAAACAAAAAACGAGATCAAGCAAACTGTGTACGTTGCTTCGATTTTTTTTTCCTAAATGGAAATCCTCAAGTTGGATACTTGTATGATGAAGATGATGTTCACCGTTCGCTTTTCGGGGTGAAAACGGCGCATCAAGCAGTGATGTTCAACACATTGCGATGTGTATGTGCGTGTATGTGTGCGTGTGTGCGCATTCGTATTGAAGAGAGAACAAAAGGTTTTTGTGTGTAGGGAGGAGAGGAGGAATAGAAAGACAGAGGGAAAAAAGCGCATCGTACATAAAGAAGTCCGCCGCAGCTGTCGCGACCAATCTGTACACTGGAGAGCGGCCTTCCAACCCGCCACGTTCACAAGAGACACACACGCATTGCTCTCAAACCCTTTTTTTCGAGGGAAGCACGGTCCTCCAAACAAAAGAACAGCTGGAATAGGCGATTAAGATGTCCTTCATTTCCTATCAGCACGAGCCTTCTGGTAAAAACAAAAAAAAAGATGCCGAACGGAGAAGAGGCAGACTTACCACCAGAAGGGGAAAGTGGCCGTTGCTAACGCGGTGCAGTGTCTGTAAACACTCAGGCTGCCGCGTTGCGCAACACAGTTTCATCGGTAAATGATAACAAAGGAGATGTTGTAATCCTTTAAATAAGAACAGCTTGCACCCACATAAACACACACAGAAAAAAAACATCAGAAAAACACAAAGGCGAAGACAGGTACCACTTGCGACTGCTAGGGCACGCCAACACGTGCCAGACCCAACAATTGCTGAGTTAAGTTGTGCGGAGCACACAGAACGAGATGAAAAAAAAAAAGAACAATGCAGGGCCGAAACCTCTTCCTCTCGTTTCAATTGCGAATAATGTTTCTGTTCTTGTTTGTTTTTGTGTTTGGCTGAGCCGAAGAACACTAGACATGGACGCCGTCGCATCCACTTCAGTTGCGCGCGATGTAGGCCAGCTGCGACACCTCACGACTCTCGCGGTCCTTGATGGCTGCCACGATAGCCGAGGTGTGCAGGCAGCCCATCTCGCAGATGATCATGTCCACATAGGAGGCAGGGGTGAGGTCGTACAGATAGCCAGAGGCGCTAGAGGAGAAGGGCATCACGTCGGTGCCACGCTCGAAGAAATCGCCGGCGCGGTTCGGCGTGCCCCACCCGCCAGAGGCACGCACGTGAGGTGGCGAGAGGACCGGCGGCGACGGGTAGCTCAGCGGGCTGCGATTCCCACCGTCCCCGCCGTGCGCGTCCGCCGCCGGCCGCATGTCCGCCAGCTTCGTGTTCTGCGCAAGGTTGCCGACCCACACCTCCGCCACAAACTTGTAGCTCTCGCTGAAGCACAGGACGGGCTTGCGGAAGAGCTTCGCGCAGGCCGCCACGAGCGCCATGCCACACCGCCCAAAGACATCGCCGTTCTGCAGCACCGCTGAGGCGCCGAGGAAGACGCGGGTGCACTTGGGCATGAGGGTGCAGCAGGCCGTGATGAGGCCGTAGGTCACCTCCATCCCCGCACTGGACAACTTATCCGCCAGCTGCCGACCTTCAAACAGCGGAGCCGCATCCACCACGATGACGCGCTTCGGCCGGCTCTGCGGCTCGCGTGAGCGGGAGAGAAGAATGTACTCGACGACGCTGCTGCGGCCAAAGACGAGGATGGTGTCGCTGTTCGACACGTAGGGCAGCGAGCGGTCCTCCACAATGCTCTTGAAGGACATTTTGAGCTCGGCTTCGACCATGTCGAGAATCTGCAGCGTCACCTCCCGTGGGTTGCCGAGATCGTTGATGAGGGCGGCTACCTGCGGCTTCGGGTGGATAACCTCATCCCGCAGCGCCACAAAGCGGCGCACCAGGACATCCTTCACGTGCCGCATGCCCGCCGAGGCCTCCCGCTTCCGACGCACAAAGTCAAAGTTGATCTGAATCAGCTTTTCAAACGCGGTCGTGTCCACTTCGTTGAGTGTGGGGACGGCGAGTACCGTCGTTGACCGCAGCAGCTCGCGGAAGGCTGAAATAAGCGCCAGCACGCGCGCACTGCCACCCACAATGAGCATCTGCTCCATCAGAATCGCCACCTCCGCCACACGCGGGTGCACGACGCAATCGCGTGGCATAACGTGCCGACGCTCCTGCCGGTTGGCGTCCATGGAGCGCTGCACGATGGTGGCCAGCCGTGCCGCAGCTGCCTTGCGGTCTGCGTCTGTCATCACCTTCTCCTCCTTCTCCTTCGCAGCTGCAGGCTTGGCGGATGACGGCGCCACAACAGCCGTCACGGGGGCCGTGGGAGAGGCGGAAGGGGCCTTGAGGTCACCGCCCGCGCCACCACAGGCAATCTCGAGCTCTGCAATTTCCTTCAGCAGCGCAGCCTCCTTCCCCTTCCACTCTGCATAGTCAGTATTCGCCTCGGCGTCGGGGCCCTTCAGCTCCTTCTGCACTTTCCGCAAAGCGTCCTTCTTCTTCTTCAGCTCCCGCTGCGCCTTGACGGCCGATCGCGCCTCGTCTGTATTCTGACCAGCAAAACGCCGCTCCGCCTCCTTCTTCGCCTCCTTCTCGGCATCAGCACTGCCGCCGGCACCCGCCTCTGTCGCGACAACAGTAGGAGAAGAAGCTGGTGAAGAGGAAGGGGCAACGGCTGCCGCTGCCACGTTGCCACTGCTCCCACCCGCGGCAGGAGTCGACGCACCGGTCAGCTCCGCCAGCCGGCGCTCCACCGCGTGCACCTCCTTTGCGGCATCCTCCACGGCGTTGGTCGCCGCATGAAACGCCGCCTCGTCCTCCGGCTTGAGGCCTTTCAGCGTCTTCTCCGCCTTGCGCAGGGCATCGCGCTTCTTCTTCAACTCGCGCTGCGCCACGACGGCGGCACGGGCATCCTCGGAGCCCTGGCCAGCAAGCCGGAGCTCAGCTTGCTTCTTCGCCTCCTTCTCGTCGGTGGACATGGCGATGTACAGTGGAGTAACTTGCCTAGCAATTCACCACTTGCAAGGAATAATGAGAAGCCTTTTCTTAACAAAAAAAAAAAACTGAACTCACCACAAACACAGGATAAAAAAGAAAAAAAAGAATATAGGCAATTCAAAGAGATAACGAGATCGAAGGAAGAGGATTGTGATTTGTAGTTCACAATGTGAAGATAGCAGTAGTTGGCATTCCACAGTGTGCATAAGAGCAAAAATGAAACGTGGCCGGTTTTCTTTTTGTGCGTGTGCGTGTGTGTGTGTGTGTTTGGGTCAACCGATCACAGTTCACCATAGTATCGAACGACACCCAGTGAAACCAACCACAAACAGACATCCAGCAGCTCCTACCTCATTCCACCGCTCAAACGCACAGATACACGCACAAGTACAAGCCAATTATGCTCGCATGCACGTCTATGAGAGAGAGAGAAAGAGATCAGCAAAGGCGCGAAGTCACCCTTGCGTGTGTGTGGCTACTTAGAGAAGCAGTCACCTCTCTCTCTTGAATCAAACCCTCTCCCTGGCCCAACCAGACCCATCAATAAAGCGACGAGCAACGTTCTGCCAAGCAAACCTATACTCGTGTAAAACATCATCACGAGACAGAGGCGATAGTGAACTGCATGCCTCCGCTTAGGGACCGCATTAGCTTTTCTTTGATGTTCTCACGCTCCAGCCATGGAAATCATTGATATTCGCAGAGCCAAAACCTTTTTTTGCTGTTTATTTGTTGTTTGATTGTTTTTGAGCCTCTCGACGAGACGGCAAAGAGAGGAAGATGAAATACAAGGCGACATGCCGGTGGGAAGCGAAACAGACAAGGGGAAAGAAAAACGAAACCGAAAAACACCTTCGAAACGACAGCTACGAATCGAGTACAGAATCATGAAAAACACACTAAAGAAGAAGAAAAGAAAAGAAAAGAAAAGAAAACATGTGGTGGGATTGAGAACTCATTGGGTATCGTGTTCTCTTCCGCGATCTGTTATGAAAGGCACACGACGCACTTTCTGCGCGCTTGCTCTCGCTCTCTCTTTCTCTTTCTGCAGCCTCTTCGAACATGTTCACCTCATGCCGACACTCCGTGCAGCACGCTCATGTTCTTGCTCCTCCGTGATGCACCTCGACAATAGAGTCACGCACGTGAAAACAAAAACAAAAAAGTTTACCTGCATCTGTGTAAGTGTATGTGTGTACGTTGGAGACAAATACGCAAACTCTCATTCATCGAAGTTAGGTCAACCGTATACAACACCTCAGCTGGTGATGGTTCCCGTACACACCGAAACGCAGCGAGAGATGCTGTCCAGAAGAAGCAGTGAAGTTGAGCTAGAACGGTGAAGAAGACACATAAGCGCGCACACATGCACTAACAACAGAAAAAAAACGGAAGGCACGAGCCATAACTCACACCAAAAAAAAAAAAAATGATAATCAAAACAGCTCAGGAGAGGAGCAACACAGAAAGAAACAACGGCTAACAAGAAAAGTACAGGAGAGCGATTTGATAGAGAAAAAAAAATGAGGAAGTGAAATATGCGGTACAACGAAATAACACACAATGAGAACATGGATAGGACTTTTGCTCGCTAGCATCTACAGCTGCAGGTGTCCGAAAGACGAAAAAAAGAAAAGGGAGATTGCACGACAGGAACGTGGGCACTGAATGAACAACAGGAGGAGCTTCTCAACGAAAAAAAGATAGTGAAGATGTCCTCAACAGATGAGAAAACGCTGCTATTCTTTTCTTCTCTTTCATCAAAGTTTACACCTTTTGCAAGGCGCGTAGGCCGACCTCGCCACTCTCTCTATTCCTCCTGCACCTGGACGGGCTTGGAGGACTTCGCGCGCGGTTGGGAGCGGCGCGCTGATTTCCTATGAATGGTGTCAATGTCGTCCTGCAGGCGCGTGATCGTCTGCCCGTTGGCCACCCGCTCCTTCTCCAGCGTCTGCTGCAGCTCCTGGATGTAACGGCGGTGCTCGCGATCGACGCGCTGCATCTCCACCCGGGTCGAGTCCCTGGCGTGCTGCAGAGCCGCGGAGCGCCACTCCATCTTCTCAATCTCGCAGTCGACGTTCTCCATGCGGAGGTTGGCGATGACGTGGGACTCGTGCAGCTCGTCGATCTCCTGCGTCAGCTCGTCCAGGATCTCGATATCGACGCGATCCGCGTCATTCTCGTTGGCCTCGTCCCCAGCGACGGCGCCGCCGATGAGCTCGAGGCGCGTCTGCAGCTTTGCGATCTGCATGGCGCGGTGGCGGATAGCCAAGTCGTTGGACTTGGTGAGGGTGTCCTCCTTGGAGAGGTCGTGGAGCGCCACGCGGCGGTCAAAGTTGCTGTGGCGGATGTAGTCCTCCATCGTGGGGCCCTTCTGGTTCTTGTCCGCGATCTTGTCCTTGCGAGCGATGACGCGGGACTGCTGGTCGTGCTCCTTGCGCAGTTCGGCCAGCTTGGCCTTGCGCTCCGCCAGCACCTCCATCGCCTCCGTCTTCTGGCTCACGGCGTCCGTCGTCTCCTGCAAGATCGAGGCGAGGCGAAGCAGCTCACGAGACTGCCCCTCCAGCTGGATGCGGACGTTCTCACGCTGCTGGTACAGGGCAACGGCGGATTTGAGCGCCGCGCCGTACTCGTTCTTCTTGCGCGACCCGGCCGCGGAGCGAGAGTTGCCGTCCGCGTCCGCACCTGCCACCTCCGCCACCGCCGCGTACTCCTCCTCTGCGGCGTCGGTGCGGGCATCCGCCTTGGCGAGGGCCTCCTCCAGCGTGGCCTTCTCCCGGACGAGCTCCTTGTGCGTGCGGATGAGGCTCTCCACCGCCCCACACCGGCTGGCAAGGTCGTCGATGAAGTCCTGCGGCAGCGCGGACGAGGTGGCGGGGTTGCCCCCACGCAGCGTCGACCCTCGTGAGCGGCGCGACTTGGATGGCGCGGTGCTGCCCATGCTCTCCCGCATCTCAGACATCTTGCTGTGAGTCGCGTCAGACACGTCGAGGGAGCGCTTGGTGGCGCGAAGGTGCTCCACCTCGCTGCGTAGCGCCTTGGCCTGCGCATCCATCTCAACGAGCTGCTTCGACAGCTCCAGCACGGAAGGACTGGTCATCGCGACTGTGTAAAGATGCGCTTCAAAGTAGATAGATGGATATAAATATAATATATATATATATTTTTTGAGATGCGATGACGGTGTTAGAGAGAGAGAGAGAGATCTATTTTAAATAAGCTGCGAGAAACAGAAGAGAAGAAAGGTAATAAAACCGAAAGCGGTACGGATGATGAAAATTGACAATGGAAAACAGAGAAGAATGGTTTTCGCTCAGCGAAGGTTCTATTTTTTTTTTGTTTTTCTTCCTCTTTCGTCTTGAGCGCCAATACGGTGGAAACGACGATACAGAAAGAAAAGAATGAAGGACTGCCACTACTGTATGCAGGTGTATAGGATCAGAGAAAAACTACAAAAAGAACAAATGATAAAAAAGCTTTCCTTTTACAATAAGAGCTCTCAGCTTTGTTTGTTTGTTTTTTGGTGTTTGGATTTAGGTTTGTGTGTGTGTGTGTGTGGTGGTGCGTTTTGCGAAAAGGAATAGAGAAAGGAGGAACAAAAGAAGAGTAACTCAGCCTATTTAAAAAAAAAGAGAGGGCTAAGGAAGATGTCTACCAGTTTCCTTTTAGGTAGACAGAAGCAGAATTCTCACCGCAGATTCTATACAACCCGAAATGGCGTTCATGTTTTCCATAACTACTACCTGTGAGTGTTGTGGGCTTTTAACTTTTTTCAGCCGTAAATTACCTTTAAAAGCTACAGTGGTCAAACCTTCGCGGTGCATCACCGCTGCTGTGCTGAGAGAGAGAATAGCCTGCGTTCTCTTCGGCTGCGGGTAGACTCTCACTTTCAAGCATGACGAACAATCTTGCTTTAACATATTCAGTAACGCAGACGCAACTTTTCGTTGTTGTTGCTGTTTTTTGTTCGCTCTTCGTGCTGCATTTTCATTAGCGTACTGTGACCAAAAATTAGATACCAGGCATGCTCCATAGCAGGAAGACGGAGACACAGCAGGACTCAATCTCAGTCTCAGATGCTGGCCCATCTTGAGCAAAGAGCGAAAATAAAAGAAGGACAACGCACGTGATAGAAGTGAAAGCGTAAACCGTTGCTCTTCATCCCCGACACTGCAGACGAACGGAACAGCCGCCGTCAAAAAACGCTCGCCCTGCAGGACGTGCATCCATCTCATGAAAGCATGCGATGGCCCTTCTCTGTTCACCACTCCTGGCCCCAAAAAAACAACTCCTTCTCCCTATCCCTACTCACCCTTGCCGTTGTCATCGCTCGGCTTTGACGGCTTCTTCGCTGCAGTCTCCGATGCAGTCGGTGCCACGCTGCCCACTCTGTCCCACCCGCGTGCGCTGGCTCGGCGACTGGCGTGGTCGCTGCCCTCTGCCGCTGCCGGCGCTGCGGTCTTGGGCAACGACGACGACGAAGACGGTTGCTCGTCATCGAACCCGTAAAGCTTGCTCACGTCCGTGTCCACTTGCTCCGCATGGTCGCGACGGTCCGCGAATGTCTTTGGTGCCGGCTTTGCCCCGTGCTCGCGCGTGTGGGGAAACTGGAAGACAACGTTCTCTGCGCTGTCGCCCTCGTGCACCTCCACGCCGGACTCCTTCTCTGCATCCTCCTTGTTGTGGCGCATGATGTCCATGAACTGGTCGTAATGCCCACGAGGGTCCGTGAATCCCTTCGCACCCTGCGCCTGCGACACAGAGAAGTTGAACTCCGCGGCCTCGCGCATCTGCTTTCGCGTTTGCTCTTCGTTGGCGGACAATCGTTCGTTGTACACCGGCACGCCGTGGATCGTGTCCACTGCACGCTTGATGCGCCGTGTCCGGTCCAGCCACCAGACAAACTTCGCCTGATTGCGCTCATCCTTGCCCATATCGGCAGCATACATGCGCTTGTATATCTTCTTCTGCGTGCTGTGGTGCTTCCCATGCATGGGAAGCACCTCGGGCTTTTCCGCGATGTCCTCCTCCGTCACCGTAGCCTCGCCACGCTCCAGCTGCTCAATGCGGCGGTCCTCCAGCATGTCCTCCAACTCACTCGCCTCCGCCGCACGCTTCTGCCGCCGCATCTCGCGGTCGCTGGCGCCGAGGTCGTCGAGGGTGCGCACACCACGAGGGCGGTTCGTCAGGTACTGCTCATCCTTCTGCACCTCCTCCTCCGAGTACCCAATCTGGCGAAGAAGCTCGGCCTCGCGCGCCTTCTCCAGCTGCGTCTTTCGCGCCGCCATGTGTGTGTTGGCGTCGTCGATGCTCTTGTGCAATTTCCCCTTGTAGTTGCGGTACTGCGTGCGTGGCAGCTCCACCGTGTCTAAGATGTCCTGCAGGACGTTCCGCTCCAGCTTGGTGAAGCTCAATAGCTCGTCCACGCCCTTCTTACGCTGCTCCGGCGCCAAGACCCAGCGAAGGTCCTCATCGTCGATGCGGCCGCGCACGAGGGCGTAGGGCTCATACTTGTCCCTCTCCCACGACAAGGGAAGATTACCCGAAATGACTGCCTGATCAGTGCGCACGTTGTCTGTCATCTCAAGGTACGAGTTCAAGTACCACCGCGGGGCCGAGTGGTCCGTCAGCTCCGTGCTGCTCGCATCCTTTGAGGTCTCCACGTACATGAGCGGCTCCGTGTTCACGTCGTCCGTGCGCGTGTTGATGCCTTGTGCCGTGAACTGCGGCTTCTTGAACTGCTGCTCCACCGGTGTCTTGTCAAGTCGTGGCATCTTCTTCGCCACGTACCGGACGGGAGCCTCACGGGCCGGTTTTGCTGCTGACGCACCCATTTTTTTTTTTTTACTTTCGGTTTTGTTTCCGTTCCTTTGATACGTAAATGCGTACCTGTGTATGTGTGTGTGTGTGTGTTTGTGAGAAGCGGGAACTCAGAGAGGGAGCAGGCGAGGTAAAAACAACAAAAAAAAAGGGTGACCAGCCCACCACACAGATAATTTTCTTTTTCTATTTAGAGTGTTTGGGCAAATATGACAGCTACTGCAAACGATAAGCAGACTACTTTTCTCGAAGCCTCCAAAAATGAGCAACAAAACACCCAGTTTCTTTAACAATACGATAAGGCCGAAAAGGAAGCCAAAGCCTCAATCGCTGTGCTCTGCCTGAAGTGGGTGCTTCTTAACACAAAGCTCGATGTAATAGAGCGCGCGCGCCGCGACATCCGGTAGGCGCTCGAGTGGAGGTAAAACACCATCACGGTAAACAGCAGAAGGAAAGAAGTAACGGCCGCAAGACCAAGAGCAAACAGAGCCAAGGATGGAAGAGTGGTCAAGGGGGGAAAAGAACGCATCAATTCATTTGAGTGGCGTGCAAATTAATCACTGCACAACACTGCGATGTATCTCTTCAAACAGTGGTACGAAACCGATGCAAGAGGCACGCGCATCACGTAGCATTGCCATAACGAGACTTCAGTTGGCAAACCTCCTCTGCCACATCATGAGAACTTCTTCGATCTCAAGATCCAGACCCAAAGAGGTGGTTTAAATGCACACAAGCACACATACCCACCCACAGAAAAAAAAACGGAGAGGGCACGAAATATGTTTGGCGCGCACACGCCACGCAAAGCCGCACGAGACATCAGTTGACTCTCCGCCATCCGTCGGCCGGCCACCACCTCAGGCACCCACGCATGGGTGTGAAAAACGCGTGACTGCATCTTAAATCACCATTCTGCGTTGTGTATGCTCTCAAGGGCGCCAATCAACCGAAGTACACCCACACACCGTTGCAGTGCAGTAAACCTCGCGCAGCCGATGAGAGCCAGCAGGCGCACAGAGGAAAAACAGAGCTTTGCTTATTGATTATATTTTGTGCTATTGTCAAATCGACCTCATAAAGAGAAGAGGAAAGGGAAGGGAATAAAACGAGAAACAGAAGACAAAAAAAAGTGTATCTATGAGTTGCCGTGCGTGCAGATGCGGAGAGGGGAGAGACGACGGCGTCGTGGGAGGTGTGGAAGAGGTGAGGCAGAGAAAAGAGAAAGAGGCGCGAGGACTTCTCACAAAAAAAAGAAGACGCTCGCACTCTTCACTCAGGCACACACGCACGGAGACACACACACCTGCAAGCACGCACGCACGTACGCCTCCCCGCGCAACGGCACGCAGCTAGCAGCGCGGACGCGCATGGGGGAGAGAGCTTCACTTCTTCGCCACCTTCTTCGCCGCAGCCTTCTTCGCGGCCGGCTTCTTCGCAGCAGCCTTCTTCGGCGCAGCCTTCTTCGCGGGCTTCTTCGCAGCCTTCTTCGCCGCCTTCTTCGCGGCCGGCTTCTTCGCAGCAGCCTTCTTCTTCGGCGCAGCCTTCTTACCGGCCTTCTTCGCAGCCTTCTTCGACGCAGCAGCCCTCTTCGGCGCAGCCTTCTTCGCGGCGGCCTTCTTCACGCCGGCACGCTTCACGGCGGCCTTCTTCGGCGCCGCAGCCTTCTTGGGCGACGCGCGAGGCGACTTCTTCGGCGACGTGGCGGCAACCACGGCAGCGGGCATGGCGGCGGAGGCGGCGTCAGCGGACATCTTTGGAAGGGGAGTGGGAGAGGGGAAAGAGGGGTAGTGAGCGAGTGGGGGTGGGAGGCTTGTGGAAGCTGTTGTGTTGTTATTATGTTGTAGTTGCGTGCGGTAGGGAAGAGGAGAATGGGTGTGCGTGTGTTTGTGCAGTACACGAGCACAACGTGGCAAGAAAGAATACAGTGAGAAACCGAGACAAAAGACAGCAGATAGTTCACAAGTGATGAAAGAGAGACAACGAAAGCAGCGTAATTGTGAAACGTCAAAGAATACATTTCACGTCTCATAGAAACATTAATCTCAAGAAAGAAAGCTTTATTCCTTCTCATTACTTTTTCCATTTTCAAGACGAGTTTATCGCGTATTTCCTACGGCTTCTCCGTAAAACACACAGCACACAATAGAGAATAAAGACGCACCGGTGAATTTTCTCGCAAATCTGCGCATGGGTTTTTGGTATGATTGTTTCCACCTTGGAAACGCAAAGTGACATTTTTTTATCTTTTGTTGTTGTTGTTTTACCATCTCCTTTTTAGGGTACATTGCTGTAGACCTTCAGAAGGCCCAGATGAGTATCACGGTAACCAGAACGAAGTCAGCCGATGCATAAAATAGAAAAACATCATTAGGTAATAAAGGAGGAGCGTGATGGTCGTCTCATCCCTCCAGCCTGCTTTGAAAAGCAACGCCGGAGCTTTCGGTTTGTTTACAACACGGAAGAGAGGGAAAATACTACTCCATTTAGTCTTTTTAGTTTACAAGATATCGTAGAGAGAAACAGGACAAAGCCAAAAATAAAATTGGTGAGAAACAAAAAAAAAGCACACATAGGATATGCCGGAACTATTAACTGGAAGAGCCGCAGCCTATTCCGTCGCTGTTCCGCGGTGTCCGAAGCAATACGTAAATAGTAGAGGATTCTTCGCCGCTCAATCCTTGTCTGGGTATAATCGATATCAATGAAACGTGGAATCGGAAAAAGAAACGAAAGCGATCGAAGAAGGCGCTTTACCTGAAGAGAGAATAAATCATGACATAAATATATATTCTGCGTACACTGTAAGGCTCCTCGATATGAAGATAGCTTATTGAGCGCCTCTCAATCCTCGTTGCGCAGGTAGCGGCGTTCCAGGTACGCGCGGAAGTATTGGGTGTTCAGCGGCTCGCCAGTCGCCTTGATCACCACGTCCATCATCGTCGGGTACATGCAGCCCTTGCTCCACACCTTCTCCCGCTGCTTCTCCAGGATCGGGTTCATATCACCGGCACGAATGCACTTCTCCACCGTGTCCTCGCCGATCTCCTTCTTGATGGTGGCCATGAGCTGCGCCGCGAAGATCGATCCGATCGCGTAGGACGGGAAGCCAGCGTAGTAGCCCGAGGACCAGTGCACGTCTTGCAGGCACCCAATATCGTCGCGGCCGCACGTGTCAATGCCAAAGTAGTCCTTCACCTTTTCCGCCCACGCCTGCGGCACCTGCTCCGGCTCCATCTCCCCATCAATCAGCGCACGCTCAATCTCGAAGCGCATGATCACGTGCATGGGATAGCACACCTCGTCGGCGGCCACGCGAATGAAGCCCGGCTTCACCGCCTGGTTCAGCTTTCGCACGTTCTCCACCGTGAAGGCGGGCTGGTCGCCAAGGTGCTCCTTCAGGTGCGGCGTCATGAACTCGGCAAAGGCGCCGGAGCGGCCGATGATGACCTCGCCGAAGCGGGACTGGCTTTCGTGGATGCCGGCTGAGCGCGCCATGCACACCGGCTGGCCAAGCTTCTCCTTCGGCCCGCAGCCTGTCTCGTAGCGGGAGTGACCCGTCTCGTGGATCGTCGCGAAGACGGACTTCTGGTAGTTGTCCACCGAGTAGTGCGTGGTGATGCGGCTGTCCTCCTTCACCATCCCAGAGAAGGGGTGCGGGGCGATGTCCAGCCGGCCCTCCGGGTCGTAGCCCCACACCTGCGCAAAGAACTTACCAAGCGCTGCCTGCCTGTCAATCGGAATCGGCGTCTGCAGCTGAATAGTAGAGGTCTCAATGTCCTTGCGGTTCTCCTGGACCTCGCGGATCAGCTGCGGCAGCCACGACTTGATGTCGTTGAAGATCTCCTCCAACTTCTCCACCGTGAGCCCGGGCTCGTTGAAGGCCAGGAGGCCACCGTATGGAGTCATGCCCGAGCTGCCAGCGCGAAGACGACCTTCCTCGCGCGCCACCTCCACGGTCTGCTTGAAGTAGGGCAGAAACATCTGAAAGTCGTTGGCGGCCCTTGCCTTGGCCCAAACGCGCTGCGACATGTTCGTCACCTTGGCCTTGCGCTGCACAAACGCGTCGCTGAACATCGTCTCCTCCTGCACAATGCGCTGCATCTCGCGGAAGTTGGCGCTCTCCACGTCGGTCATCTCGCCTGTGGCCGTCGCGGCCTCGGCGATCATCGCCTGCACCGCCGGAGAGGAGTACATCTGATGGATGTGGTTCTTGAGCACCGCCATTGCCTCCCCGCGCGCCTCGGCACCGCAGGACGGCATCATGACGCCGGCGTCCCAGTCTCCCAGCTCCACGAAGTGCTGAAAGCGGTAGGCCTTCTCAAAGACGCCCTCCAGCTGCTTGTAGGCCTCCATGGTCGATAAATAAAAATAACACGAAGTGAGAATGGTAGATGTGCTTGGTTGTTTAGGGATTCTTGCAGATATATATATTATATTTTGTGTTTCGTTCGTTTGTGTGTGTGTGTGTGTGTGTATGTCATTTTTATTATTATCATTTCAAATAGTGACGTGAATGCACAAAAGGAAGGAAGAGAGAAGTAAAAGAGATGATTAGGGCGGGCGAGGAGCGGCTGGTTGCTGTGAGCGTATCATCTTCTTTTTTCTTTGTGGTGGCAATGTTCGCCTAAATCCCGTATTTGAACGACGTCAGCTTCTGCCAGGGTGGAGCTATGCACGCAATATAAGTATTTTTTTTTACTTTATTTTTCTTTCGCGTAACAGACAGAGCGGCCCTTCTTCTCTAGGCCAAAAAACGTGAGGCCGTCATCATCGCCGCAAAGAGCGAGTAGCTAATCCCCAATGTGTTACGGAAAAGCGCGCCCCTTTACACGCGCGCTTCTTGAATACGCACCCCCACATGACTGGCCAAAACTTTTCACGCCTTAGCTGCGGTGCCGCTATTGCCGAACGCGACGATGATGCTCCGCTTGTAGAAGCGCATTTGATGTCCACCTCAGTGTCGTTGCTGTTTACCATGTTTGTCTGCTTTGCTTTAGTTAAAAAAGTCGATGTCTAGAGCAATTACTTGTACGACGGCTTTTTGAATCGAAGGCAGCCCTGTTGCACCAGGTAAAACACCGTGAACAAACGTCGAGCCGTACACTCACATCACCCAGACGCCTCCGCGCGCAGAGGCTTGCTTGTGTTGTTGTGATGTCACATGTCGGCCTTTTCGCACTTCCTCGTCAGATACAAAAAAGAAAAGAAAAGAAAAAACGGTCCCGAACCATCACCAACAGAAGAGAATGTCAAAGAGAAAACAACCGCCCTCGCCAAATGTATAGATGCATACCTCGCTTGCCCGCTCCCTCTTCCCACAAGCGAAACAAAACAGAGAGAGAAATGCTCACGTCGGAGACACTCACCAACGTGGCTAGCCTCAACGCGCCTCGCTGCGTGACCTCATCCTAAGAGCACAGGAGGGGAAGCATTATGGGAAAAAAAAAGAGCCCAAAACCCACGCGTGTGGCGAAGGAGCTCTTGTCTTGGCACTTTGCGCATAGGACGTAGAAAAGAACTGCTCTCGTGCTAGAGACGTTGCGCAGAGCACGATAGGCTTGCTCATGCACACGTGCCCCTACACATACATACATGCACCCAAAGACGCGAACAGACGTCTCACGTATTCGCAGAGAACAGACACACATATGCACGAGGGAGAGGAGATGGTGGCTAAACGTTAATTACTCGGCCGTTAAGCCTCTGTGTCGTACTTCTCGATGATCGCGTGCGACGGCCACACACGCACCATACCATCTTCAGCACCAGACGCGT
Source organism: Crithidia brevicula (assembly GCA_030849845.1). Lineage (NCBI taxonomy): Eukaryota > Euglenozoa > Kinetoplastea > Trypanosomatida > Trypanosomatidae > Crithidia > Crithidia brevicula. The sequence goes on from JASAOD010001957.1 coordinate 87,829, forward strand.
AGGAGTTGCCGTCAGGTGCCCACCGGATGTGGAAGACCGGGCCGTGGTGGCCGCGGTTGGACTCCACCTCGACACCATCCAGCGTGAACTCCTTTGCCTTCAGCTTCGACCCGGCAGCAACGCGCTGGCCCTCGGGGGACAGCGAGGCACACTCAATGTCCTCGGCGGTAGTGAAGCTGTTCTTGATCTCCAAGGATGTGGTGTCAATGAAGCTGATGCTTTTCTCGTGCGCGGCAACTATGGAATGACGGTGGGTGTACTCCACAAAGTTCAAGCCGGGAATCTCACGGCGCAGGTACGGGCCCGATGTGTCGCGCAGATCCCACTTCATGATCACGTTCTCGCACGCGGTGACCATGGTGTTCGAGTCCAGAAAGTAGGTCGACTTCACATTTGTGGCCTCTGGGCTACCAAACGACAGCGGCTCGGCGTCGTAGCGCGTGGCGTCGTAGATGCGGATGTTGCCGTCGAAGCAGCCCGTGGCGACGCGCTGGTCCATCCAATCGCACGACTTGATGTACTTCGGGTGGCCCCACGCGTGCAGTTTCTTGCCCGAAAGGGCGTCCCACACCATCGCCGAGTAGTCTCCGCTGCCCGTGACCAGACGGGTGGCGCCGGAGTTAAAGGCAGAGCAGAACACCGCACCCTTGTGGCCCTCAAAGGTGCCGACCCAATCGCCAGTCTGGCCGTTGCGCAGCATCGGCTTGGCGTCATGGCACGCCGTCACAAACCAGAACGTGCCATCTACGATCTCGCTGTAGTTGATGTGGCACACAGGGCGTGTGTGTCCCGAGCAGATCTTCACCTTGGTGATATCCGCGACGCCGTTGTCAGCAGCAGGGCTCGCTGGGGCGACCTTTCCGGTTGGCGCGACGTACTTGCTCATTAGAGCACCTAGCAAGCTAACAAAGCGCAGGGAATGAACAGAAGCCTTTTGGAGCTACAAAGAATGCACTGCTTAATGCTGCAGTGAATTGTCAAAAATGCTGGTCTCACTAAAAGAAAAAAAAAGGAATTCACGTGTGCTCGTGATATTTTTTTCTCTTTGTTCTGGCGGCGCCTGAGTGATCGCGCGAGTGAACCGAACGAATGTGGCAATGTGTGATCCCGAAGATAGAACGAGGAACGAAGTGGGCTTCGAGTTTTGTTTGGAGTTTAGCTGAATACACTGATTTACATAACAAGGAAGAGAAAAAAAGAGTGGCTAGAGGAAATAGGGACACATAACATGAGAGAGAACCTTTTTTTTTAGTGAATGAGTGTGCTATCGCTTCTGTAAAGCGTTGCTCTTTGTGTGCCGACAAGCAAGCCATTTTTCTTTTTTTATCCGAAACATCATCGGAATAGCGAAAGTTTGCCTTGTAAAAAAAGCGATCTTCTCACGTCGCCGAGTTGGCGCAGAAAGATGAACGCGCACCAGAAAACCACCAGCGAAAGCATTAAAGGAAAGAGCATTGCACTATTTCATTAATTAACAGGTGAGCATCGATCACCATCGCCCCCTTCCAGATCGGAAGAAAAACAGGTGCCTCGCTCCTTCGCATCCAGATTTTGTCTGGCCTCATACAGTAAACCAACATGGTTTGATCTCATTTTCATTAATTAAAATACACAACCAGAAAACAAAATAAAACGAAACCGACATTGACAATGGGCAGACATGCAAAAAAATTAAAACAAATGACAAAGGAAAAGGCAGAGACCGGAACCTGGAAAGCGTGTTTGATGGCGAGCAAACTGCAGACAGATCTTTTTTCTCTATTTCGCCAGCAACACCTTTCCATTTTCTTCCCGCAGCTCACCATTTCTTTCGTCGCCCTTCTGCATTGCAATGCGACCGTTAGTGCGCCAATTATGTGTTTTCCGCAGCACCTCCACCAAATTCAGAAAACGTTTTGTCTGCCTTTAAAGAAATAGTGGATAGACAACGTAAAAGCTGTTGCTCCTCCTCCGTATTCATCGCCAAACCAACTCTATAGAAAAAAAAAGGATACGTTGAGACCGACCTGCCTCAATTACGTCCTAGCGAGGTTAGAGAACAAATAAGCAAGCCATCAAGCTTCTCGAGAGCAAGACTAATTGTCACCTTCGCCGGAAGCTTTTGAAGAAGAACCTCAGCGATTTCACAGCATCAAACATCAAAAGAAGGAGAGAGAAAAAATATATATGTAGCTTATCTATTGATGCAATACCAAGCACAAGCTGGCACAGACAACAGAAAACCTATCCGCTTGCGCTGCAGTTCTCGTTACTGCGTGCGCTGGCGCGGTACGGCGCGCAGCACGTCGTCCACGCGGAGAATCATCTCAGCCGCCTCCGAAGCGTACGCGACGACCGAGCTTTTCACCTTGAACGACTCCGTAATTCCGAGAGCCTTCACATCAGCAGTGTCCCCGCGGATCACATCAATGCCGAACGTCTTGTTGCCCTTGTAGTGCTCAGCCTGGAGACGGGTAACTAGGTCGTTGCTATCAAGACCGGCGTTGTCGGCTATGATGGCGGGAAGGGTGCGCAGCGCGGCGGCAAAAGCCATCATGGCCAGCTGCTTCTTCCCGGCAATGGTCTTCGCAGTCTCCTCCACGGCGTTAGCCATGAGGAACTCAGAGCAACCGGCGCCGAGAACAGTGCGTGTCTCCTTCACGGTCTCTGAGATCACACAAACAGCGTCGTGAATGGAGCGCTCCGCCTCGTCAAGAATGTGGCGAGAGCCTCCGCGCAGCACAATGGTGCATGCCTCGCCCTTGGGCAAACCGGAGAAGCGAATCACAGTGCCCTCGCCGATCATCACCTCATCGATTTTCTCCGCAAAGCCGTACTGGATGTTGGAGCTGTCATCGAACGTGGAGACGACGTCGGCCCCCAAAGCCTTAGCGAGACGCTCGATGCCCTCGAAGTCGGCGTGTTCGATGGCCATGATCCCGTGCTGAGCGAAGATCTCCTCGGGGTAGTTGTAGATAAGCTGGCGGTTGATGAAGCAGTTGATGTCGTGCTTGATGATCTGCATGCACTTCCCCTTCATCTTAGCCTTTTCCGACGCCTCAACCTGAGCCAGCTCTGAAACGCTATCGACATTCACCTTGGCTCCGAAGATCTTGATCTTGTCCGTATCCATGGGCGTGTTGGCTACGAGAATCTTCGCATTCTCGAGGCGGCGAGGTTGACCAATGCCGATGCGCTTGTCCAGCAGGAACCCGGGCTCCAAGTAGCTGTCGCGCAGAATGCCGCCAAGCTTCTTCATAATGTTGATCATCTCCAGGTTGCCACTGCCCTTCAAACGCAAAACGGCATCTACACACAGTTTCGCAAAGTGATCCGACTCAACCGTGATAATCTTGGAGCTCAGCGTCGTCTTTGCGATGCGGATCAGATCATCGTAGAACAGCTTCTCATCGTTTCCGTGATCCTCGGCAGAGTCGGCCAGGGCCTTCTGCGCCGCGGCCGAAGCCATGCGGTAACCCTCGATAATTGTCTGAGGGTGGATCGACTGGTCCAAAAGCTTCTCAGCGTTACGCAGAAGCTCACCGGCAAGGACAGTGACGCTCGTCGTGCCATCGCCAACCTCGTCGTCCTGCGTCTTGCTCATGTCGATGAGGATCTTGGCAGCCGGGTTGTCCATGAACAGCGACTTCAGAATGGTCGCACCGTCGTTCGTGACGCGAACCGACTGTGTGCGGTCCATGCCCTGCAGAATCTTGTCCATGCCCTTTGGCCCCAGAGTCGTCTTGACAATATCGGCAACCGAGATGGCGCCCATAATGTTCATAAGGCGCGCACGCTCGCCCTTCTCCTCGGAGGCGCCTTGGCGCAGCACCTGAGATGCTTGGTTGGCGAAAAACATTATTTCGTCTCTTCGAAAAAATTGTGTTTTGTGAGAAAGAGAGAAGATGTTTGTTCGAAGTCTTTTTCTCGGTGATTAAAAAAAACTCGGCGATGATGTACGGAAATGTTTTCTTTTTTCTTTCGATATTTCAGGTGGTTTTTTTTTTTGTGTGTGCGTGTGTGTTTGTGGGTTTAAACCGAGGATAGAATATGCGCCACATATATTAACCGAAGCGATGGAGAAGAACCCATTAAGAGAATGAGGAGTAAAGTTAGAAGGAAAGATGCAGGCTTTTTTTTTCCCGTGTTGTAAATTTCGATCAAGCATTTGAATAGCTTAAAGTTACATCTGGCAGGGAATTGCTGAATTCAAAATAATAACATCAAATTAATTTCAGATTAAAATACATTAAAGTTCCGTCCCCTAAAATGCAGCATTGGATGAAGAGAGGAAAGACTCCCTGTTTTGTTTGAGTTGCGATTTATGCACCAGGTACATGTTGTTTTCATTCTTAGAACAAGCATTTTTTTTTTTGATATTTTGCTATCGGATAAGAAGTTGTCCGCTTCAACGTGGGGAACTAACGGGTCCACAAGTGCACAGAAAGCGGAAATTAGGCAACAGCGTGAATTAAAAATAAAACGATAAAATCGAAAAGATAAAAAAGAGGCGCATAATCTTTCGTGTTTGATAATAATATATATATATATATTTCCTCACTCAACTGAGCAAAACAATATATGTATGTATAGAAAGGTTCGCATCGAGAATTGGGTTGCGCGTGTATTATGCCTCACGTTCAAAAGGATACCAAGAACACAGAGTCAGCTCATGCATATATATACATATAAATATATATAAATATAAATATATAAAATACAATATAACTATTCAAGATGAAGAACAATGCTAACATTATGTGTGTCCAGGTGCCTCATCATGTGCTGCGATATGGTTTCTGTTATTTTCTTTCGAGAACTCGTGTACTCGGAGGAACTGCGAATTTTGCCGGCGACGGTGCAAATTGTAAGTTCCCGTGGTGGGGTCGAGTGCACCCAGATTGTCGGCGTGGCGATATCCTGCAGCAAGCCCGTCTCCAAAATCGCTTCGCGGAGTTGATCGGCATAGTTGTTGTCGTATTCAGGAGCCGAGAGCAAGAGCACCTTTCCAGTCTCTTCCAGCAACGGAAAGGCCGAGAGCAAAATGAGCACCGCACTCAACGCGCTACAAATAGGATCTGCAACCCAAAAGCCAAAAAAGTAGATAATAATACTGGAAATAATTACGCTTACGCTTCCCAGTAGATCGGCCAAAATGTGCAAATAAACGCCTCTCATATTGTGATCAACGTGACCGCCGCCGCCCTCCCCGTGTGAATGCGAGTGACTGTGCCCGTGTGCCTCATGGAAAAAGACAATCCCAATAATATTCACTACTAAGCCAACGACAGAAACAAGAAGCAAATAGGGCCCCTCAATTTCAGGGGGGTCAATAATGCGCTGCACAGACTCCACCGTTACATACAGCGCGATAAAAAGAAGTAGGATGCCATTGACAAAGCCACCAAAAACTTCATACCTAGCGTATCCAAACGGGTGCGTTTTCTCGTCTGGCCGCCACGATGCGGCATGTGCAGCGTAAAGTCCAATAGCGATCGAGGTTCCATCCAGCATCATGTGAAACGAGTCGGAAATCAAGCCTAAAGAATTCACCGCAACACCGTACACAAACTCCAGGAGCATGATCGCAAGTGTCAGCAGAAGAAAGATGAAAAGTTTGCGCTCCCTGGAGTTTGACATGAGCGTTGCAACAATGCCGCCGTCTTCGGAATGCTGCTTCGTTTTCTTAAAGAGTTGCGCCGGGTCAAAAGAGCCCGCTCCGGCCGAAGTAGTGAACCCATCTGCAAAACTTACTCCTCTGTGAGCACCCAAAATAGAGATTGAAGCGATAACCAGCGCTACGGATTCCCAACTACGCAGAGACGGGAATACGTGAGTAGCAGAGAGCAGCGCCGCCGACAAGACACCACCTACTGCAGCCAAAAAAGACGGAACGGTTGCTTGCGCTGCCAAACCTGATGAGACTGTGCCCAGGAACGTGGCGGCAGCAACGCAGTAAACGAGCAGGATGCGGAGCTCGTCGGGTGCGGCTTCGTGTTTTTGTATCAATGTCGCGACAAAACCAATAACAGCAAGTACAATAGCGGAAATAAGAATAGAATACGCATCGGCAGCTTTCGCTACGTCTGATACTGCGAGTCGTCCTGCAAGCGCCGTGCAAAGAACCCCGATGGCGCCGAAAACAATAGAAGGAGCCGTCTCCTGCGCTGGGTCGGTGATCAGAGTGACAACAATAGCACATGTTGTCGTGCAGACAAGCTTTGCACAGCGCGGCCCTTTCCTGCAGCGACTAATACTCGGGAGAGTCGCAACGCACGCTGCGGAGAAAATGAAGCGCACAGGGCCAAGCGTTTTGAGCCCGTACAAAAAGCTAGCGAAGAGCAGAGTGTATGCAACAACCGAATTGACTCGGTGATGGGTGTTAAAACCCTCACCACCAAGCTTCAGCCGAAATGTTGAGGCAACTTGAACGAAAAACGCCGCTAACGCACAAAACGCGCTGAACCACAAAAAACTGGTGCCAGTGGCGGTCGTTGCACTATACATCACTACGATGCAAGCAGACGCCACCAGGCCAAGCAGTGGTTGAGGCAGCTGCATTTTTTCATGAAAACGGATGTGGTGTATGCGTATATATATATATATTGGAGCACTAAACTTTTGTAAAAAAAAAAAAGATGTGAAGGAGGGAAGGGCAGAATGAGGGAGATTTAAGAGGAGACCTGATGAAGAACTTGACAGACAACAACGTCAATATGAGAATACAGATTCTCTGAGGTACCGCTGTCAATCAAGTTCTGCATAAAGGGTAGTTTTCGAATTTGCAGGCCTTTTTAAAATTAAAGTATCATTTGCCTCCCAGACATTTAAAGCTTTCTTTTTCTTTTCTGGTGTTGTTTTCTTGGAGAGTTCAAATCGGTTGGGCTGCAAGGTTTCGCAATAATCCTACGAAAGAGATGGGATGCCAGTACCTACCAAAGAAAGCACTTCTTCTCCTTTTGAAACCACAAACACATGGCACACGAGAGTTACGCCACCGACTTTGCACAGCGATCGCTCTCAGCCGGAAAAAAAAAATAAGAAAGCGCGCTCTTCAATATCAGGGAGACGAAGCGGCGTGGGCTTTACATTCAGCAGCAGCCAGCTTGCGATATTCCGCCAGCCATTTGTGAAAATTTAATTTAGCTTCGCTTAAAATTGAAGCGGACTTTCTGGTAACTGGCATGAGCTGAGGTTGTGTGTTGGTGGGGGCCAAGGGGGGGGGGGGGGATTTTGACATGCTGTGAAAAACAGCAGCAGTCGACCAGCTTCTGCGAGCAGTTTTTCTTTGACTCGTATCTAGCTAGCTTACTGCCACGCTATGCAGACAAATAATAAAGCATTTTCGCGGGAAGACGAAAAGGGCTGTGAGCAGGTATAGGGTGCGAGGAATTATGCAACATAATAGAGTTTTTTTACCGGCCAATCAAAGGCGTCTCAATACTTTATTTGACAGGATGTAATTGCCTCCGAGGTGCGCACTGTTGTCGCGGCAAGGTGCGCAACGGTACTTCGTGTTTTGTTTAGAGAACCCTGTGAACGCGGGCAGCAGGAGATTCTTTTTTAAATCATGGACACGTGGACCTCGTTTGTTGTATTTGTGTATGTATATATACATATGTATAGGAAGTCTATATGTACATAAATATACATATAGCTCGACGAAAGGGTTTTTTTTTTCTGAGGAGGTCAAAACGTAGAGCTGGCCGCAGATCACACAATCATTAAATGCGAAATCCTGCAATTAATCAAACGCGTTTGGTGACGTTTTGGTTGTGGTTCCCATCCAGAAATTAATTACTTATTTCAATACGTAAAAAAAAAGGAGATTTGTGCTCGAGCACACACACACGCAAACTTTAAAACAATCAAAAAAAAACAAAATCCTCAAGAAAACAATAATGGTTTTTATAGCTACAGTGGTGCAACAACTCTGCAAAGTACCGCTAAGCATCAATCTAATCGAGCTCTTCAGATTACGACAGGCACACAAAATCAACGTTCTGGATGCCGTGATACTTTTAAAAAGAGAACAACTACCAAACCCTTGCATTGCTTTTTATCTCCTATAAAACAACCGTGTCTACTTCCTTTCTCGTCCTCGCCTTTCCTTTCATCTTTGTTTTTTTTTTATGCTCCAAGAGCTCCAGGTGAAAAATAAAGGAATTTTTTTTTTCTGCAAGATTTTGTATTACCTATTGTGCTTGTTTGCAAGTAGAGGCGCCTTTAAATCTGCCTTTCAGTTGCACTGCTTTGCTGTATTTTTGTATTTAACGTCACAATGTTCGGAATTGACTACAAGATCCCCTACACGGACTTTGTAAAGACGATCTATCATCATGCTTATGCCTATCAAATCAGTGTAACTGATCTGCACAAGCAGTCAGTCACCGTGAATGAGTTGATAAAGCGCGCAAAATTAGAGGAGAGTAAACGGCACTACGCAAATGCGTACTACTTCGTGAATAAGTGCCTCCTGTTTTTCGACAAGGAGCAAAACCCCGTGGACCTTCGGCGCGAAGATCCACAAACGAAAAAGATTTTAAGTGAGGCTCTTGCTTTAGAGGCGAAGCTCAAAGAGAGAGAGCTTTTGATCGAGTACAACGCTCTGATTGCCGAGATTGACCGGCGCGAGCCTGAGCGGCAACGAATAGTCGCACAGCAGCTGGAATCCGACAACAGCGATCCCCAAAATGTGATGCCTCATGTTGTGGGAGCTAATCTGCACTCTGTTCGTCAACAACAGCTTCTCTCGAGCGAGTCCAGCAAGGTAAACTTGTTGGTGCAACGACTTAAAGCTGCTTCCGGAAATGGATCGCAAAATCCCTCATCGCAAATTAGTACTCAACAGCAAAATACTTTACCAACGCTTCCTGTGCCTCTGAGCGTACCCGCGTCAGTGGCACCGAATGTCGCGCCTCCCACATATGCAACGTTTACAACACCTCCGAGTCCATCCTCGCACTTGCATAACGCGTCCGCGAGCGAAAGTGGGACGCGTCCCGTGTCGCCGTCAGCGAGCACTTACACGAGATGCTTGTTGAATCCTTCCAATGCTGTAATTTCAGTTAGGCGGCGCGGCATCGTAAATTTGGGCAACACCTGTTACATGAATAGCGTACTGCAGGTGGTAAACTCAACTCCGCTGGGACAGTATTTCCTCACAGACGATTACGTCTCGCGACTCGTCACTCGAAATGGGAAGCTGACGCGCCTAATCAATGCTTTTAGCTTCGTGATTCGCGAACTCAATCGAAAGGATTGCGATTTTTCTGTTAGTACCTCTCCGTTCAAAACTGCTTTGGGCGAATACTACGAGGGCTTCCACAATTCGAAGCAGCAAGATGCCAACGAATTTCTGCGCGTTGTCCTAGACGGGGTGCACGGCGCGCTCAATGTGAACGAGCAGAACAACATTTCGTTCCCAGAAATCGACAACACCAAAGGGGGAGACGAGGAGCTTGCGCGACGGTTCTGGGCTCAATACTACCAGAAAAATTCCTCCGTTGTTGTGGACTACTGCGCATTCCAAGAAAGAAGTATGATTGTGTGCCCATCGTGCAATAGACAATCGCGCTCCTTTAACGTCGCGCTCAGCATCGAAGTGCCGATTCCACATAACTTATCCAAGGTTTCTTTGGATGATTGCCTTGCAGCGTATTGCCGTGAAGAGGTCTTGGACAACAGTTCTCTTTATATGTGCTCAGGTTGCCGCCAGAAAGTGAACGCTAAGAAGCAGATGCTGTTTTACTCCACCCCACCCGTGTTATTTATTACGCTAAAGCGCTTTCGAAGCTATGGCGAGTTTTCTACGGCATCAAAGGTAAACGTCGATGTCTTTTTCAACAAAGTGCTGAACATCGCACCGTACATGTGCTCTTCCTTTTCAAAGACCAAGTATAATTTAGTGGGCATTGTGAATCACCAGGGTAATATGCACGGTGGGCATTACACAGCGGACACTATTGGTGCAGACGGTGTGTGGTGCAACTTTAGTGACGAGCGCGTGACACGGTCTGATTGCGCAGATAGCCAATTAGGGTACATACTGTGCTACGTCCGATAAGAAATGGGGTGTGAGATGTAAAATGCCGCTTCACATTTTTTATTCTGTATATTTTAAAAAATGCGGCGACAATTTTTGAGTCTGTTATCTCTTTCGATTCGACATGTGCATCTACATTTTTTTTATTGCTGAACATTTATGTTTTTCTCTTCTCGCAGCGTGTCGGCGCCCCGTGAGGGAGACATAAAGGAAAACCGTGAATGTTGTCTAGCACCGTTCTTATTTATTCTCTTTATATCTTTCTTATTATCTCCGCACATTTGTATTTGTAGAGGCGACTGCCTTTATTATTGCTACTATTATTTTCCCCGTTTGCTTTATTTCACCTTTTTTTTTTTTAAGAGTGCTTTGAAGGTCTGTGATTCTTTCAAGTATCGAATGGCTTATCCTGCCTTTTATTTATTTATGTGCACCTAATGCAAATGCGGTGCCACGCCTGTTTTTTTTTTGTTTTCGGTGTTCTGCTGGCTATTTCAACGCGACAAAAAAAAAAGAAACCCGGTTAGCTGCCCAACAGAACCACTATTGTTGTTGATTGCTCACTTTATTGTTTCTCTCTCTTTTGCTCAAGGACCCTGGCAGTTATCCGGGAAAGGAAATTTGAAACGATAGTGAGGATTAGCCCTCTGCACCGCGGTGTAATTTTCAACAAAGTCTGTAAAAGGCTGCACTAAAAAAAGAGGATATATACATTGAGTTCTGTTTACCGGATATGTTTCAGGAGCACAGGAAATGCAAAACGGTGCGTAAAAAAAAAAAAAAAAAACGCAGCTTTCTTGAGAGGGGGTCGCCTTTAGTGGACAACTAGACTTTCTCTGACGTATTCGCGACGTTCTCCTCTCCTTTTCCTTTCTCTTTGTAGCGTATCTCTGCCGGGTTTTCATCCTCGTTTTTCTTTTGTACCTGATAGTAACTGCGTATATACAAACACAATCACTCATAACAAGAGCGGTGTGGGTTGAATAGCTTATTATGATGTGGTGAAGAGCTCTTCCTCTTTCCGCGCAAACTTTCTTTTTGAACGTAAACACGGCATTAATTCTAAAAGAACTTTGCTTCATTCTTATGCGTTCGAGAAGTCGCAAATTCTCCGCTAGGCGCGACGTATCGAGCGACCATTCCAATCACCCAGATATACTGAATGAAACTCTTCCGCAACAAGGTGAATTGCGAAGGGCGGGTGAAGGACACAGCCCACGCGTATTTCTTTCGTCTGTGCGACCACTGAGTCCTTATCCGTCGTTTTCCGCGGAACCTACAACCGGAACACGGTATAGCGATCCACTTCGTGAGGGAGAATACGCCACTCTTAGAAATTCACCCCTGCGACGAAACACCGTTTCCGTGGGGTCCTCCCATCGAAGTGGCGCCTCTTTGGCGCCGTCCAGCTTGCGTTATCTCGGTCTTACGCCTGCAGCAAACGTCACACCTGTCACACTTTTAGGCAATGCAGCAGCTACAAAATCGCAACGCTCTTTCGCTCCACAGGCTGCACCGAAAGCCCAGCCGCGCTTTCGTCTAAAAAGCTTAGGCTCTCGGGAGCGAGCGACAGAGGCGCGTTTGCCTTCAGTGCACCCACTGCTGCGGCAAGCCCTTCTGCTGACTGCTGCCGCTGAGGTCGAGGACCGCTTGGCGACTCAGCAAGAGGAAACCGATGAATTCGACGACATTGTGGCGCTATTTAGTGTAGCGAAGGAAGTAGAGGCGGTTCGCGTTGCAGCTTTCGAAATGTTTGATCTGGAGGTGAGTGCCCGACGGACGCTTCACGCGCAACAGAAGCGAGAGCGACGCATCCTTCGATACTGGTACCTCGAAAGTTACAACAACGCTGCGCTATCTCAGGAGGTGCGAGCTCTCCAACTAGAAAAAGGTCGTATGCCTAGCAAGCAAACTGGATCACTCCTCCGCTCAAGAAGTGCCTCTGTACAGCTGAGCTCATATGACTTGTTTGACACGAACTTACGACACTTCAGTGCTTCCCAAGCTCAAGCAGGTGCTCCATCATCACATGCAGAAGGCTTGGTGCGAGTGGATGCCGTCTCTTCACCAAAGCGTCAACTGAGCTACCCTACAAGCAGCACTCCCAACGTAACTTCTACGCTTTGTCGCAACAAAGTCGACTCCTCCGCGTCCGTGCCATCTACCTCATACACTTACTCTTACTCTACAGGTTCTTCACCCAGCCGGATGAGAAAAAGTACGTCGCAATCAACCGAATCGGTAAACCTATCCCGCGAACAGCTGTCGCCATCTGTCGCGTGCGATGCCCCTGGGGCGGAGAGCGCGTTAGATGACCGCATTGCGAAGCAACAGTTGCTACTTGCAAGTGGCGAATCAAGGCGTAGTAGCCGTGGGCCATCTCTTTTTCCAAAGCGTTTACCACCCCAACCTCCTTTCGCATGAGTGTGATGTGGAGGTATGTTTTTTCCTTGCTTTGTTTTTGGGCACATAGGCCTCTGAGAGCACTCAACACCTGCTCACAGCAACGCCGCATTCCACCAACTTCCAACATGACAGTTTAAATTACAGAATCCAAGCGCCACCATTTTTTGTTTGTTTGTATTGCAGCAGTTTCAACTGCATACTTTACGTACCGCTCTTGCATAATTCCTTGTGTACCACTACTGCTTTCCAATCGTCAATAGAGTATAAGCGGTGATGCTCTGGCAGGATGCAAGACTCAAACGGTATTTCTGCTAGCTTTTGCCCTTAAACTCCAATGAGGGAAAGAAATAAAACCTGAAAGTAAGAAAAACAGCGGCAGAGTAATCCTTTTTTTTTTTTTTAGAGAAATCTTAGGGACAGTCACAAGTGCCGCGCTCATCCGCTTCTTCGGCTGAGAAACCAAGTAGAGGTTTCTCCATTAGCGCACCTTTATGTGCGCGCATTGACCTCAACGACCATAAAGCGCCTACACTGTGCTTTCTTGGTGTTTTCATTTGCGGTGATGTCGCACCTTGAAGTTGCGCGCTCTTTCAAGATAAAGATCGCGACGTTGCACGTAGTTTTCTCGTTCGAGCACACTAGCGGATACCCGTCTTCTGTCTACTTCTTCTCTGTTTCTTCCCGGTTGCTGTGTGTGCTTCTTTATGCATTGGTGACAGCGCGGAAAACGACTTTTTGTGAAAACTGACCGTCGTTTCAAAGCCTTCTTCTTCGAAAAGGAAAGCCTTTCGAATCACCCACCTCATTTAGAACAGAGGTGTTCAGCTTTAAAGAGAAAAAAAAAATGCGGTGCTGTGCAGTTCGTCGGTCTCAAAGCATGCTGGACGTGTTGTCCGATTTGGCAACTGTCGGCGGCGGCACGGTATACTACGACCTCCTTAGAAAACCGCACATTCCACTTCAGTCTCTTCCTTTTATCCCGCCGCCGCGGTGGGCTGCCGAGCTCTCGCGCCTTCTCCGCAAATCGTTTCCCGACATACCGCAACAACACCATGGCCGATTCATGCAGGCGTTTGTCCATCCCAGTTTCACCACGAGTGCCGGCTCGTCAGGCACAATGCAGCCCCTCATCCCGTTAGGTGAGTCGCTTGTGGAGAGGATGGCCGGGCTGTGGATTCTCTCCACCTTTGACGGCATTAAACGCGAGGAGTACACCTCTTTATTGGCGCTGCTCACCGGTGACACCGCCTTGTGCCGCGTTCTGCGAGACCATTGGGGCTTGGAGTACATGGTCCTAACTGACGCCTCGGCCGACCTCTTCTCGAAGGAGCGTCTGAATTCCTCTAAAGGGATGGTGCGCTGGCTGGCGGCGCAAGGCACTGCGGGTGGCGCGCAGGCGCTTCCCGAGCCATACGCGGCTGGATGCGTGAAGGCTATGATGGCAGCAGTTCTGCTGGAGCACGGTTACGACACGGCGCACAGCTTCATGACTTCGGAGCTACTTCCGTATTTGCTCTGAAAAGAAAAAAGAAGGAGAGAGGCGCTCAAGTTTCGCGTGCGGCCCACACCAATTTTGTTTCCAGTGCGCACAGGTTTATTTCCCTGATGAGCTCTCTACCCATCTGCTGTTCGGCACATGCTTCATGCGAAGCTGAGAAGTGTGAGCGCTCTGATAGTACAGTAGCTGGTTGCGCTATGAATGCTTTTTTTTTTTTTCAGGGGGCGTCCAAAAGCAAGAGGCCTTTTGTATTCAACAACGCAAAGAGGGCTTTTATAAATATGTCTTTCAATTCTTCACAGAGAGGGTAATCCAAAAAAACAAATCAAAGAACGTTCAAAAGTGTGAACACACACACACAAAAAGAAAGAAAATGGAAAGACAACCACCAATTGAGGAGGTAAAAACAATAACTCCAAGGCACTTCCACCCCTGCACAACCTTTTTAAAATGTGTGTGTGTGTGCACAATGGTGGAAGTTCATGATTAAAACAACGCTCAACCGAGGCATCCTCTCATTAAAAAAAAAAAAAAACGATGAACGCGCACTTGATCAGTAATGGCGAGTGGTTTTCAAGTGCTTTCTCTTTCTCCAGTACACTTTTCCTCTACTCATGTATTCCCTACCACTGACTTGCACTCTTCGTTCGTCTTTTAATCTCTGTGCTTGGAACGTGAAATAGCTCAGCGGACTACGCGCGTCTAGTGGAAGCGTCACTCAGTGTTTCAACATTCGTTGGCTCCCAAGAAAAAAAACGGACACCTGCACTTGCACGTCTGCTCTGCGTGTGTGCCGTTGTCGATGGCCAGCACTGTCGATCGCGCTCAAGCGCCGCGGGAGGACGTGTCGCGGTCATCATCCTCCTTGCTGCCGCTCATTGCTTTTGACGAGGAAACGCCGCGCTTCAAGTCACAGGACGAGGTGCTGGCAGAGCGACTGCTTGCGCTGAAGCAGTTTCAGTACGACATCCCCACAGATCCGGATGGCGACGAGAGCGGGGCAGAGGCCTACCTGGCGGCCTGCGCGGAGATGGGGAAAGCAACGGGAATGAAAGGCCCCACCGCATCGGTCGCGAAGGACATTGCAGCGAAGGGGGACGTACTAGATCTCTCGTACGCCGGTCTTGGGGTGAAGGGTTGCGCTGCCCTCGCCGCCGCCCTGCGCGTGAACTCCTCCGTCAAAAACCTGATCCTTGTTGGCAACTTCATGACCCCGTCAGCCGCACTGGAAGTTGTGTTTGCCATCAACGAGATCCACACAGTGCAGATGTTGAATCTGTCTAAGAACCAGCTAGGTCGCGTCGAGGCCATGCGAAAGGGCGGGGATACCTTGACGGGCGCCACGGGTGGCACGGTGGTCAATCGCGCTCTTGCCCCAGGTGGGATGCTGCGCACGTTATCCCTCCGCGAGAACCATCTCGGCGACACCGATGTCGCGGCCTTTGCGGACACCCTCGCAGAGAACGTGACCCTGCAAGAGCTGGATCTCAGCAACAACCGCATCGGGTTTGCCGGGGCGTCGGAGCTGGCCAAGGTGCTTTCCCGCAATGGCGACCTGCGTGTGCTGAACCTAGAGTGGAATCCGCTGCGTGCCGCCGGCGCGCATCTCTTGTTGTCCGACGGATTGCTGCAGAACAACACCATTAAGCAGTGCAACTTGAGCTCCTGCGGTTTGGACGACAAGTGCGGGCAGCTCGTGGCGCGTGTCGTGTCGGAGAACGCCATTGAGGAGGTCATCGTGGCGAACAACCGCATCACCCATGTCGGAGCGGAGGCGATTGCGCGCGCGCTGCCGTCAACCTCCGCACTTACGACTTTGGTGATGGATGGAAACCCGCTGGGTGACGAAGGCAGTGCGGCTCTGCTCGACGCAGCGCTGAGCGGCAGTGCCGCGACGCTGCGTGTGTTAAGTCTGCAGCATTGCAGCTGCAACAATCCCGCCACGCTGGAGCGCGGGCAGGCAGGCTCGACCGCCACCTTAACAATTCGCATCTCCGAGAGCGTGTAAGAGGCTTGTTAGGCTTCCGATCAACACGAACCTGTGCTTTGCAGCGTGTGCATCTGCATGTGCGTGTGTGTGTGTGTGTGTGCATGGTTATCCCATTGCCAAAGTAGTGAGTTCTGTGTTGTGTTTGTGCACGCTTATTGCCCTTGGAGAGGTCCTCGCTTTAGTTTTACGACGCCGTCTTTGGCTTTTCTCGATGTAAGTTATAGACCACCTCTTCAGTTCTATACCGTCTTCTTCTGTACTTCCCAGCAGCACTGTACAGTTTTCTCTGCAAGAAAACAAACAAGCAGACAACAACAGCACCAAGCTGATTCTTTGAAAAACTTTCTCTTCTCATCTGTAGAGGGAGACGTGGGCCTAGCACGTTCGTCTTTTTCTTTCTTTTTACCCGCATGCTCTCCGGTATTTCAACGCCTTAGTCACAAAGTTGCTCCTTGAGCGCTTCATTTCAGTGACGCTCCTGGAGACCTGAGGAGTTGTTTGGGCAAGAGATGTTTTGTTAGGATGGCGGAAGTGCTTTTTTTTTTCCTTTACCTCTATCTCCCTTGCTTGCTTGCATCTCTTTATGGCGTTTGAATGCTCGGGACAGGCGCGAACACAGGCGTGCGATCAGACTTCTTAGCATACCGGTGCTTTAAAAGCTCCTGTTCTCGTCTAGCACACAGATACCCATACAAAACTACACATACATATACAACGCAAACACGAGGAAAAGCTGTGGTGAATGAGCGGCATCACTGACCTGCTGCTGCAGCAGTGTGAGGCGGCGCTGTCGAGCGTGTTGCTCTACTTCACCGAAGTCCCGGAAAGCCTCGCACGACTACCGCCACAGGAGCAGGCGCTTGCCACGCTCAAAGCGTCCACGGAAGTCTTGTCAAGTCTCACACCGGTGCCACGGGTCAGCGAGGACATCGCTGGCTCTTGCGCAGAGCTGCTGGAGTGCTGTGGCAACGACGACGGCATACTGCTGTGCACCGTTACTCAATTTCTAGCTGACATGTCCCTCCACGAGGACAACGGCGCTCTCTTCCTCCGCTTCGGGATGCCAGGCAGCTGCTCGCTCATTCTGCAGCGGTGGCCAACGCTATCGGCGACCACGCTGAACTCCGTTTTTGACTTTCTGAGTACCATTTCCACCAACAGCACACTCAGTCGCCAGTCCATCCGGCCGTGCATTCCGTACATTCTCGCCGTGATGGAGCACAACCTCTACGCCATGGAGGTGCTCTTTGGGGCCGCTGTCACGCTGAGCACGCTGGCCACCCTCGACCAAGACAACTGCGAGCTCATTGCGCGGCGCGGCGGGGTGCAGATCCTCATTGCTGCCTTCTACCACGCCTGCCGGACTGGGTCCGCCGTGGTACAGGTGGAGCAGAAGAAGTCCCTGCAAAGCAGCTCCGCCTTGCTGGCCCGCGCGCAGACACGTCGGCTCGAGGAGAAGGCGCGGCTCTGCCGGGACGTGCAAAAGTGGTCTCGCGACGTCTTGCTGAAGGTGTGCCGATCGGGCAGCGAGACGGCGACGGTGGCACTGCAGCAAGCAGACTTTGGCGCGTACGGTCACTGCCTCGACCTTGACGAGCTGAAGTGGACTCTTGTGCTGGAGAAAAAGGCCGTGGGCCCAACCACAGAAGGGCGATAGACCTTTTTTTTCTTTCTAGTTGAGCGAGGCCGTTCGCCCGATTGCTGCGTTCTTCTTCGCGAAAAGGACGCAAAACAAGTAACATTTGCGCACTCAGGGCATCTGCCCGAGAGGAAGAAAGAAGGAGTGCGCAATACGTCGGTTCCTGATGTACATTGCTGCCTACTCCGAGGGTCTCGGCACCCAACCGCAGCGCGTTTGCTAATCGTGCATGATTGCATCCTCTGCCCTTTTTTTTTTTTTGCGGAGAGGTAGAGGTTTCTTCCGACGATCGTAGCCGCGCCGCGGCAGAAAACAACAACAACATCAAAAACAAGCACGCGCACACACCATTAAAAAAAAAAAAAATGAATGCTCTGGTTTGACTGGTGCTTTATGAATTAAAGATGGGGAACATAAAACAACAGAAATCTGACATTCTTGTCGCGACGACGAAAGGCTTTCTCTTCTCCAATTTTCACGTTTTCTTCTACGCGCCTCGCGTCAAACTGTCCTTCTACCTCTTTGGTCACGGTGGCCACGGAAGATTGAATGCCCAAAGCAAATGACGCACACGTACATAAACACAAAAGATAAAAAAAACTGCCATCTTTTCATCCTTTCTCTTTCCCGCCCCTCTGATTTGCCTCTCGCGTTTGCTCTTTCACCGTCAGTCAAGTAAGTGAACACACTTCTTTTTTTTCTCTTCTTTCCCTCCAAAAAAACAGCAACAACAACAACCGAATTTCACGAAAAATCTTCATTCACTCTAAACTAAACTCTCCAAGATTTTTGCCACTCGTGTCTGAAACTTGAAGAGGATAGAACAAGGACGCATAACGGAAACGTTTGTTTCTTTGACACCTGTTTTGTTACCGTAGGTAGTTACCGTTCTTTGTGTTACTACTCCGTAGCGAAGAAAGTCCTCCAAGGAAAGCAAACGGAAAAAAAACAAAAAAACAATTCCCTTGTTCCTTTCCTTTTTGTTCAGCAGTTTAACGCTCGCTCGCGGAAACATCGCTCTTTCTCTTCATCCACGTACATCAGTATAAACGCTAACCTTGAGCTTCAGTCGTAGCAAGACCGAATACCATCAAACTTGAACATACACAGACACACACACACACACCCAAAACACCACCAAAGACACCAACAACGATGTCCTCTCAACAGAACGCTGTGGACGCCCTGCTGCTGCGCCTTGGCATGCCGGAGGAGATTCCGACCTTCCAGGCACTCGGCGTGGACCGTATTGTCACGCTGCGTAAGATGTCTGAGGAGGCTCTGCGCGGTGCCATTCCCGACAACGCGAAGCGTGAGCTGCTGATCGAGTCTATCACGAGCCGCGGTCACCTGCAGCCGCGCCGTGCCGGTCCGCCGGCTGGCCAGCCGCATCCGCCTCGCACCGCGGATGCCGATATGGCCCGTGGCAACTACGATGAGGGCCGCGGCGGCTTCGGCCCTCGCGGTGGTCGCGGCGGGCGTGGCGGTCGCGGTGGCCGTGGCGGCCGTGGCGCTGGGGCTGACATGCAGGACGGCGATGACTCGACCCGCGTGTGCCGTCACTTCTTCAGTAAGGAGGGCTGCAAGTACGGCGAGAAGTGCCGTTATAGCCACGACGATAACGACCGCGACCGCGCGCAGGAGGTGCCGTCGGGCAGCGGCATGGCCCAGCGCACCGTGGACAAGCTGCCCCCGCCGAACTACAAGTGCTCCATCGAGGTGGTGATTCCGACGGAGCGCATCAAGTACCTGTTGGGCTCGCAGGGCAACAACATCAAGTACATTAATGAGCAGTGCGGCACGTTCAACGAGCGCTTCGAGCACGTGGATGAGAAGGATGAGACTTTCACGATTCGCATGCTCGGCCCCAGCGACGAGGCCGTCATCAAGGCCAAGGAGATGCTGCTGCTGTCCGCCGGTGTGAAGCGTGAGGAGGAGAAGAAGGACCGCTTCCAGTACGCCGTGAACGAGCTGGACGCCAACACCCGCGCCGCGCGCCTGTTTGCTGCATGCAACCTGAAGAACAAGGGTACGTCGCGCCACCTCTCCGAGTCCGCCCTGCGCAACGTTATCTCCAGCTTCCACTTCGCCCGCCCGCAGGAGGTGCGCCACTTCTACATGAACACGAGCAGCAGCGACAAGGACAAGCTGGAGATGGTGAGCAAGATCGTGTCCCAGCTCAGCGGCGTCCAGGCGATTCTCTTCTGCGACCAGAAGCGTGTGGAGGAGATGTGCAAGGGCTCGCAGCGCATCGCGCGCCACTTTAACGGCGTCGAGCCGCAGTTCGTCTACCGCCAGCTCTCTAAGGAGGAGCGCCTCACTGCCCTTGAGAAGTTCAAGAACGGCGTGGAGAACGAGAACGGCGTGCGGCAGCGTCTGCTGGTCACCAACGAGGATTACGCAAAGCTGGCCCGCAAGACCGTCATTCCGTATGTGAACCTGGTCATCAACTTCTCCGTCCCGCGCACGGAGGAGTACTACGTGCTGCAGTCGCAGGTAGCGGGCCGCCACGGCACCACCGGCGCGTCCTTCCTGTGTGTGAGCACGTACGAGGAGGCGGCCTTCCGCGAGTTGGAGAAGAACATTCAGTTTGAGCGCTTCGAGGAGGAGGACCACTTCCGCGCCACGGCGGTCGAGCTGTCCTACGACACCGTCGCAGCCCCACTCACCCCGGAGGACGCCGACCCACCGGCGGATTGGCGCGAGCACCTGAACGACAAGAAGCCCCGTCAGAACTTTGGCAAGCGCCGTTAATCTTGCGCAGGCCGGACTAAAACAACAACAGCAACAGCAACTATAAATCGCCACAATTACTTTGTGAGTGCGCACACGAACACGCACACAAACACGCGCACGAGTTGAGCCACCAAGAAAGGAACAGGTGCGTGTGTGCGTGTGTGTGTGCATCACATATATATATTTATGTAGGGGACGATTTGTTCGCAACGGTGATGTAGGTGCAGCTAAGTTGGAAGGAAAGAGAAGGGAAAGTAAGTGCCATCTTAGAAACAAAAGCTCCTTTCTTTAATTGCAATGAAGACATGTGGCGCGGAAATGGAGATGCGTTTTTCATTTTTATCGGGTCTCACAAAAGAGAAAAGAGAAACGAACTTTCTTTTGCTTCCTCTTTCTGCTCCTCGGCTGTTTTCTCGTCTTTAGTTTTTTTTGTTTTCTATCTTTTTTTTGTGTATTTACTGATAGCACGTACATCGTAGGCAGCACGCATGTGTGACGATGGGAGTGAGCGTGTGTGGCACGTTCGAGAAAATAAATAAATAAAGAGGAAGAGTACACATGGAGAAAAGAGGGACTAGTACTGGTTGGAGGGGGGATGCACTTGCTTGTCTCTCGACCTATGTGAGAAAATGTGTAGACCGGCCTGCTGTTCCCTTTTTTTTTCTCTATTTTCTTCTTTTCTTTTTGTGTTTTAGCCGCCTATGTTTTGTTTGTGCGCGTTGACGGTGTCGATATCCGTTGAAATAATGAACGCTTGGGGCGATGGCGACGGAGTAGGTGTTTGTGTGGGTGTGTGTGCTGATGAGACTGCCGGTGCGCAGTGTTTTAAGCGATGTCTCCTTTTATATTTTTGTGTGTCCCTTGTCTTTTTTTTTCTGTCTTAAAAGAAATGTTTTCCTTTCGTTATTCAGCACGCGTGAGTTCGTGAGTGGTTGACGTGATGCGTTCGTTGTTCGGGGGTGTAGTGACGTGAAGAGGTCCGTAGAAGCGAGAAATCAAAAGAAAAATAATAGTAAAAAGGACGAATATCGTGAAAGCCAATGTGCTGGGAAGAAGACCGGGAACAGTGGCGCATGCGTGGGTACCGCTGAGTTGGTGAAGACCGTTACAAGAAGAGGTGGTCAAAGGTGCTTCATGCATTCACCACAAAAAAAAGGCAACCTTTGCATTTTTTTTTTTTTTTTACCGCCCTCATTAAAGGGTGGAAGGAGGCGGGAACAAGAAGGCACAGCAGTCGCGATGGAGACGCCAAGTTCGTGTGCTTGCAAGGATGTACCCCTTTTACCCCCTTTCCGCTCCTTTGTGTTCCCTATTGACATCTGTTTTTTGGTAGGTGTCTGTGTTCGGTGGCCCACGTGAAAAAAAAAAAAAAAAGGTACCAAAACTAAACCAACACCGGCAACGTCAACGGCATGCGTCCGGCATCGGTCATTTGTGGTGGGTCGATCAACGTTTTTGTTTCTTTTTGTTTTTCTTTTCCTTTTGTTACTATTAAGCAAGTTCGTAATGCAACAACGCGCACAGGTCTTGAACCAATACAAACAAACGTAAGCTACGAAAAATATACATAGTAAAACAGAGAAAAATGCCTGTAAATATGGCATGGTGGTCATCGCGGGAGCTCTTGTTCTCCTCAAGCTGGCGCACCCACACACACACACACACACAGCAAAGAAAGCGAGAAAGAAAAGAGGCTCGTACGTGTCTTGAGGGGCGTCTGTGCACCCATTGCACAACACAGGGCGGCAGTCATCAATGATAAGCGGTCCGTTTGAAATATAGGACTCCCTCTCTTTCTCTCTCTCTCTCTCGGTATCACCTGGAATGTACGTAAATGCGCGTGTTTGTGTACCGCTGCCCTATCCTTTCTCTCGCGTGTGTGCTGCCCTTGTCTGGGGAGAGGCGCAATGTGGTGGGTTGGGTGCGGAGAGCAAAGGCTAACAACTAAGGCGCGTCATTCCAGCCACTTAACATGAAAGCTGTATGCACACTCGATATGGTTAATCCAGAGGATTTTTTTTTTTGTTGTCAAATCGACTGGTTACACTTTGTACTCGATTAAAGAAAGAGATAATACTAACAAATGATGCTTCTTCTCTTGCATTTTATCAAATACCTCTTTCTCAACTTCACTATCTTCGTATTGCTATCTTTGAAAAACAAAAAACCACTTGCTTTCTTGTCCTCCTTATTATTATTTATCCTCTTTTCTACATTTCTTTTGCCCCGTTTTCTGAAAACTGCGCTTTCACACCCAACAACAACAAAAAAGTCACGTGAAGCAAGAACACATTGTTTTTTCTCTTGCACGCCATAAAGAAAAGAAAAATCTAACGCATCTTTTTGTTCTTCAGACCTAGAGCACCATGCCATCCATTTCCGCCGCGACCGTGAACGCGGAGCTGGCGCTGAAGGACATCATCAAGTCGACCATCTCCAAGGCATTCCCGCAGGTGCCGATGCCGGAGCCGCTCATCACCCTTGGCAAGGTGAGCGAGTTCCAGTGCAACAACGCCATGGGTCTCGCCAAGGCGCTGTCCCAGCAGAAGCCCCCGGTGAAGATGAGCCCGCAGATGGTGGGCGAGGAGCTGAAGAAGCACCTAGCGGACAACGACCTCATCGACGTGTTTGAGCCCACCTCGAAGGGCTTCATTAACGTGAGCATCCGCAAGGATTGGGTTGCCAAGACGGTCAGCGAGGTGCTGCGCAATGGCATCTGCCCTCCCGTGGTGGAGAAGCAGAAAGTGCTGGTGGACTTCTCGTCGCCGAACATTGCGAAGGAGATGCACGTGGGTCACCTGCGCTCCACCATCATCGGCGAGTCCATCTGCCGCCTGCTGGAGTTCTGCCAGCACGATGTCGCCCGCATCAACCACGTAGGCGACTGGGGCACGGCGTTTGGGATGCTCATCCTGTACATCAAGCGCAACTTCCCCGATTACACCACCAACCCGCCGGATATCTCCGACCTCACGGGCTTCTACCGTGCGGCGAAGAAGTGCTTTGACGAGGATCTTGAGTTCAAGGAGCAGGCTCGCCAGGAGGTGGTGAAGCTGCAGGCGTTGGACGAGGACTCGATCAACACCTGGAAGTTCATCTGCGACGTCTCCCGCAAGGAGTTCAACGAGATTTACGTCCGCCTCGGCGCCACGATTGAGGAGCGCGGCGAGAGCTTCTACAACCCGCTTATCCCAAAGGTGTTGGCTCTGTTGGAGGAGGCTGGCCAGCTCGAGGATAGCGACGGTGCCAAGTTGATCATCAGCAAGGAGGAGCGCCCGTTGAATAGCCTGGACTCGCGTGACATGACGAAGCTGGCGAGTCAGCACCTGGCCAAGACGACCCGCGACGGCCCGTCCTTCCACCCGAACCTCATCACGGCCATGAAGAAGGCTGGCATCCTGACCGGGGAGGAGGGTGCGGAGGTGGTGGTGCTGTCCAAGAAGGAAACCAAGCCCTGGGCAAAGTTCGATATCCGCGTCGACCTGGACAAGCTTATGGCGCAGCTCGCACCGCTTTACAAGAAGGAGGTGGATCCCCTCTTCCTCGAGGTCTTCCAGAGCGCTGGTGTGGTGAAGGGTGACAAGATTCTCGTCCCCCGCTTCACCTTCCCGCTGATGATGGTGAAGAGCGATGGTGGGTTCAACTACGACACAACTGACGTGACCGCGACCTACCACCGCTTCGTCGTCTCCGAGATGAACCGCGTCATTTACTGCACGGATGTGGGCCAGTACGAGCACTTCCGCATGTGCCTGCAGACGGCGAAGGACATGGGCTGGATGGAGCACGCCACGTGGGACCACGCCGGGTTTGGCCTGGTGACCGGCGCCGATGGTAAGAAGATCAAGACCCGCTCTGGCGAGACCGCGAAGCTGAAGGACTTGATGGACGAGGCGGTGGAGCGCTCCATGACGATCCTGAAGGAGCGCGAGTCCGGCGATCGCAGCCAGGGCCACACCGACGAAGAGATGGCGAACCTGGCCAACGTGATTGGCATTGGCGCCATCAAGTACTTCGACCTGAAGCAGACCCGCACGGGCGACTACGCTTTCAACTACGACAAGATGCTTGATATGTCCGGCAACACCGCCGTCTTCCTGCTCTACCAGTACGCTCGCATGTCCTCCATCAAGCGCAAGGCCGGCGTGTCGGACGAGGAGCTGATGAAGGTGACGGAGATCTCGCTGGACACCCCGCAGGAGAAGAACTTGGCGCTGTGCGCGCTGCGCTTCCAGTCGGTGATTCTCAAGACCGCCGAGGATCTCTTCCCGCACCACCTGGCGGACTTCGCCTACGAGCTGATGTCGTGCTTCTCCGACTTCTTCCAGAACTGCCGCGTCATCGACGACCCGCTGCAGAACAGCCGTCTCTGCTTGGTGGAGCTGACGCGCATTACGTTGAAGAAGACGCTCGATATTCTGAATATTGAGACAGCCGACCGCATCTAAGCGATGTAGCGGGTTCTTTTGATTGTGGTGGGGGGGTTGGGGCCTTGGCGACCGCGCCATAGCGCTCTCGTTGCTCTTTTGTGCTATTTTTCTTCTTTTCTTTTTATGATGTGTCAATGGCTGTTGCGGTGCGCACACGCTGTGGCTTTCCGCGTTTGTTTGTTATCAGTGGGCTGCACGTCTCTTTCTCTTTTCTCTTCATTGCTCTCGGCATTGAGTGGCCCTGCAAGGCCTCACTTCGGTCATCTTTTTTCCCTGCCGTTGCTCACCTTTTTCATCTGAGAAGTACGCCCTGTTCAGAATGAGGGCTATGCAATGCAGAAGTTGAGCTCTCTGTCGGCGTATGTACAGAAGACGTTCGCTGAACGCGAGAGAGAGAGAGAGAAAGGGAAATCATCATCAGTTTCCAGCGGTAACAGTATCGCTTTCGGTAGCTTTTCTTTTCTCACTAATGTTTTTTTTTTTTTTTTTGCTTTCTTCTCTGTTCCATCCTTTGTTTTTGTTTCGTGCCTCTCCCCCACCTTTTTCAACTGAATACGGGGACGAAGCTGCACGGCGAGAAGCGCACCATTACCTCTTTACTAAACCCTGAGAAGAGCCACAGAAGCTTTTCTTTCCTTCTCGGGTATTTAAGCTAATCGTAATATATCGAAAGACAATAAACCCGAACATAAGTTATAAAAGAGACTCAGGAAAGTTAAGACAGTGACAAGGCAACGCCGTGGCGGAAAAGGGAGAGAAAAAAAATGTGAGGACAGCAGCGCTCTTCCTCCTCTTTCATTATTCTTATCCAATTGCTTGCTGGTATCAGGACCCTTGATAGGTCTCGTGTCTGCGTGTGTGTGAGCGTGTGCCTTCTCTGTTCCATGCGAGTCTATAGCGGTGAAGCAGACAACCAGAAGAAAAGAAAGGTTGTTCGACACCAACACACCTAGCTCAAAAGGTACTAAGCGTTTGTTGTGTTTTGCGAAGAGATGTGCATGGAGAGCTCTCGCTCCAATTCGGAGGTCACGAAGTAAACGTAGCAAGTAAAGACTACGGAAAACCGCGAAAACCGTGATTATGCGGATTTTTAAAATCCCGAGCTGACCGAACCATAACGATGGCAACCAACACAGACCACTATCTGCTCTTCTTACTTCTACTCTTTACACATTCCACGC
Organism: Crithidia brevicula; assembly: GCA_030849845.1. NCBI lineage: Eukaryota > Euglenozoa > Kinetoplastea > Trypanosomatida > Trypanosomatidae > Crithidia > Crithidia brevicula. Next base: position 113,733 of record JASAOD010001957.1, read on the forward strand.
GTTTGACTTCGCTTTATGCGGCTTTGACTGATTAAATACACTTGACAACTCTTGTTAGAAAACGGAACACAAATCAGTATTGTGAGAGCTCCTCAACTCCGCATACTCATACACGCGCACGCATACGCTCTAACAACAGAGAGTAGAAGCAGTGGCAACACCGACAACCAAACAACAACAACACCAACAACGAATTGCTGTGGCGTATCATGCAGACGTGGTACCGCCCTCACCCCTACGGCATCTACCCCCGCGGCAATGCCATAGAACGCAGTGACATCTTTGACCGCCTCGGCACGCTCTCCCTCTTCACCACCGCCACCACCGACGACGATCGCGAGCACACGGAGCAGCCGTATCTGGACCTCGTGCAGTACCTGCTAGGCTTCCTCGACGTCCCTGATCTGTGTCGACTATCTCGCAGCTGCACAGGGTGGTACGTGCTCGTGCACTGCACCGATGCCTTCAAAGTCGCCTACACGGCTCTCTCGCCTGGCTATCTGCGCTTCCGCGGCTCGTGGAAAGAGACGGCGGTGCGCGGGTACGTGTCCCAGTACGGGGCCCCGATCATCGCCAGCTCAAAGCCGGCAAAAGAGACAAAAAAATCTCTGAGGGCGAACGCAACCGCTACCAAAAAGTCGAAGGTGGAGGGCAAGGGCACGGGTGCGTCTGCGGCGAACACGGAGGGGGCGGAGCTGAGCTTTACGCACAAACCGATCCGTGTGGATCGCCGTTTCTTCTGCGATCATCTCTTTCAGGCGTGGATGTGCACCATCCTGCCGCCGTACTACCACCTCCACCCCGTCGCCGAGGGCTCGCCGGCGTCGTCCTCGTCGATGGCTGCGGTTAGTCGCGATGGAGGCAGCGCGGGCCACGTGAAGGGGCGCAAGACGAAGCGGGATGCGGCCTTTCCAACGTCGTCGAATGCTGTTGTCGCCGAGACGAGTACGCCCACCAGCGCCGGCCACGCCGCACCGGGCCACAGCCCACAGTACACCTCAGACTTCCGCCTTGTCGAGCGGTGCAGCCGCCTCTCGGTGCAGGAGTTCAACGACCGCTTTGAGCAGCCCAACATCCCCGTCGTGATCACCGATGTGGCGACGCAGTGGCCGCTGTTTAAGATTCTGCAGGGCCGCTTCGCCAACTTATCGGACAGGAAGGAGGAGCTGGTGCGCGCTGGATGCCCGCTGACGGCGCCGCTGCGCTGCGAGTACACGAACATGAACCTCGAGGACTACGTGCACTACGCGATGGAGCAGAACGATGAGCGGCCCATCTACATGTTTGACGCCGAGTTCGGCAGTGTGCTGGACGTGGAGAGGCTTTACACCGTGCCTGAGCACTTCGCACGGGACGACTTCTTCTCTGCGATGGGCACGCGCCGGCCCAAGTATCGCTGGATCATCGCAGGGCCGCACCGCGGAGGCAGCAGCTTCCACGTCGATCCCAACTACACGAACGCGTGGAATGCGAACATGACGGGGCGTAAGCGCTGGCTGCTCTTCCCTCCCGGCAAGAACCCGCCGGGGTGTGTGCCGAGCGCGGACATGGCGGAGGTTGCCACGCCCGTGTCGCTGACGGAGTGGCTGCTGAACAACTACGACGCCAGCCTGCAGGAGCTGCGACATTGCGGGTACGAGTGCATCTGCGAGCCGGGCGACATCATGTTTGTGCCGTGCGGGTGGTGGCACTACGTCATCAACCTCGAGGACTCCATTGCCATTACGCAGAACTACGTGTCGCGCAGCAACTTGCCAAAGGTGATGAAGTTCCTGCGCGCCATGAAGGGCTCGATCAGCGGCATCGATGAGGACGCCGAGAGCGCCACCGACGCGTCCACGGCGGCGCGTCAGCGCGGGTTTGCGCAGGAGTTCGAAGCGGCAATGGTGAAGGCGCATCCGGCGCTGATGGAGAAGGTGGACCAGCAGCTCGAGAAGGAGCACCTGGAGCGTGAGAAGCGCCGCCTCGGACACCTGACGCTGCTGGATCCGGCCTCGGAGGGATTCACCTTTGACTTTTAGGAGGCCCCAGTCGCTCTCTTGGCCGTGGTGGGTGTGTCATTCTTCCTTTGTGGCGAGTGCGGGGTGTGTGTGTTTGTGTGTGCGTGTGCGTGCGTGAATGCACCACCACCACCACCACTGCATCGGCATCGAAAGAGAGGGTCGATGCGCGGGTCGTACGGAATGGCGTGGCGCACCTTTGGATATCCGGCGCACAATGATGAAGTGCGGGGTCACCAAGAGCGTCCTTTTCTTTCTTTTCCGTTTTGGCGACACTTCCTGAAGCCCGCTCGACACAAACGCCTGTGTGCCCATGCACACCATCAAAAAAGAAAAAAATCGAAATCGAGACTCAAAAGCTGAGATCAACAATAGCCAAAAAAAATAAATCCAACAAACGCACACGTTACTTTATTACGATTCAAGCGAATCTGCTTTTGGATGTGTGCGTTTTTTTTTTTTTCAGATACGTTCTTGAGAATAGTAACTGTTCTGCAACAAAGAAAGGTTAAATATGTGTGTTTGGCGTTTAACAATCTAACTGGTTAAGTAATTCAAAACTGTTCTGTTTGTTTGTCTTTTCTCCTGGACTATTCCCATCTTGAAAGTTTGCTGGGTGACGCGGCGACTCATCAGAGAGCCGCTACTTTCACCTTGAGAGGCAATAAGGGAGTAGGAATAGCAAGGGATACCCTGTCACAAGCAGTAGCAGGCAACTTCACGAATAGTCACACAAAAAAGCACGATCAATACATATGCATATATGTCCATGAAGAAGGGGATAATAATATTAAAAGAAACACGAAGGAAGGTTTTACTCATGCTACGTAGCTTTTAGACTAGCACCTCAACAACAAAACAAACTGACAACTATGGTTTTTGACAGCAGAGAGAAGTGTGACGGCCAGTCATCTTTACAGCTCGACACACTTCTTTTCTTGTCACGTTATTCACTAGCTATGCTTATTGGAAAAAAGGAAAGACACAGTTAATGATGTACAGGTGCAATCATGATACTCGGTTTTTTTTGTTTCCCTTCACACACGCTCTTTCTGTTCTCTTTTCTGCCCTCTGCTTGTAGCGCGTCCTAGGCTAGTTACTGAGGTCTTCTTGGCGTTCACAGCAGCACTCACACACATTCACAACTCTTGCTTTTTTCTCCTTGCCCAACAACCACGAGGCTCTAGTGAGCCAAAAAGAAACACAAAACAACGCAAGAGGTGACGCTGCGTAGGCGTCAGTGACATCAAAAGAACAAGAACGAAAAAGGAGAGGGCAATCACCACTACAAGAAAAAAATGGGACTATTGACAAACTGGTACGAGAGCCTGGCGGAGAAGAAGCAGCTGGAGCTTCTCATGACGATGGGCATGTATGACGAGCGCGTCTATGAAGTGGTGGAGCGCCACCACCTCGCCGCCGACATCATTCAGACGCTGCCGTCACCCCTCACGGCTCACTTCCTGGCGCGTGGCATGTGCTACGACGCGATTAACGAGGAGGTGATCCGCAACTTTATCCGAATCTGCATGATGCTGTCCCGCTACCGCACCGTGGAAGAGGCCTCGACCTTGGCGGAGCTCATTGGCAATTGCGGGCTGCCGGAGCAGTATCGAATGCAGATGTTCAACTTCAGTGAAACCTATCGGCACATGATTCTCTCGCAGTCATACTTTCCTCAGCGCGCCGTCCTCCGGCTGCTGTCGTACATCTTCTGCGACGATTTGCTCTCCGACGCCGTGGCGCAGCTTCAGTACAAGTCCGACATCTTGAACCACGTCAACAAGGTCTACGTCACGACCCCTGACTTCGTGTCGTGGCGCTTCTCAGTGCGATGCTTGTCGCTCGCCGGCGGCTTCAACGAGGACAGGTCCGATGTCGAGTACACAGAGCTGCTCACGAGGGGCGTGTCGCAGATGGTGCCCGAGTTCCTGAGCTACTTTTTCGTCGCCTTCCTCTACGCGCGATTTCGCTTTTACCCGCAGCGCGTCCGCGGTATCACCCCTCGCTGGCTCGCTCGACAGCGTGCGTGCTTCTCTGCCCTGTACTGTGCCTTGCTCGGTGTATGCTGCAACTCGTTGCTCGAGTACCGCGTGCACGAGCACCGTGTGTTGTATGAGCTCCGGAGGAGTCAGGAGTTTCGCCGCCGCCGGGGTGCTGCGCGGCGTGGTACGCACTACGATGCCAACCCTTACTTTGACAACCTAGCTGGTGTGACGCGCCGCGTGCACACGATGCAGGCCTCCGCGTACACCCTCACCGGGTTAGGGCTTGCTGTCTCCATGCTGCCTCTCACCTCGGTAAAATTTCCGAAGTTCATGGGCGATGTTGCGTGGCGGCACCCGTTTGTGCCCCGTCTCTTCCCCTCTTTAGTTGGCCTGCACGCGGCCTCGCGCTGTCTCATTCCCTTTGTCGTGGCTCCCTTTACGGCGGTGAGTTTAGCCAAGTACGGAAACTGGGGCACCACGCTGTATGACCGCTACGTGGAGTGGCGCATGCGTCTGTGGCATCGCAAGGTGGAGGTGGCGTTTGACACGACCACCGAGGTCAGTGATGTGGATATCACCGGCGCCGACAAGACAAGGAAGAGTGATCTTTAAGAGAGTGCGCAAGGAAGCGCGAGGTGAGGGGCAGGGAGGCTCGGTCGCACAGTGGCGGTTTTTTTTTTTAAGTGCGTTGGTGCAGAGCAGTCCTCGTTGCGAGCTGACCGTGCGAGGCAAAAAAAAAAAAACCCATCTGATTACGTTTTTTGTTTTATTTCCTTCACACACACACACACAAAAAAAAAAAAAAAAACACAAATAAAGACAAATGTTTAAACGGCGTACTCATCAAGACTAAGTATGTGAGAGCGCCTTAGGTTCTTCGCCCTTGTAACACTCACCCGACAGAATGTGCTGGCAAGTGGCACTGCTGCTCGACATTTTCGGCAGTTTCCTTGGCTTTTTATTAACCTCACCCCAACCGGGATTCGTTTCTCCTCTCCTTTGTAGTTGATTGGTTGAGGGGTTGCCTTGATACTAAAGTGCGTTTTTTTTGTTTTTGCGTGTCTTGCAAGGTGGTAGCTTTAGCTAAGGCAGCGTGCCGGATAGGTGTTGTGGTTCTGCAAGCTAGTGCCCTTTAATTGCCCCCCCTCCCCTTCCCCACACACACAAACACACACTTGCTACTTGATCATTTCTGCTGTTTCACCGTCTCTTCTTTCCTCATTCTCTTGCGTTTTGTCCATTTTCTTTTCTTTTTCTTCTTCTGCTTCTTACCTTTTTGGGCTACAAATCTTTCGACACGGACCCATACACTTTCGCTGACGTCGTTTTGTGGAATACACGCGTCCATACGAACACAACCACACACACACACACACACACACACACACATTTACTTAAATGAAGCTAGAAATTTAGCAGGAGGGCTTCTTCTTCTCTTTTTTTTTCCGCCTCTGCACTCTTCCCAACACTGTCACGCTGATCTACGTTTTTGACACCTCAAGCATAGGTATATATTGATATCCACACAAGCATCTCTCTTTTCTTTCCTTTTCTTCCTTTCCAATCCGTACTTTTTCTCTTCCATTTGCATTACTTTTGTTGCTTATCTTCTACTTTCCCCTTCTCTTTCTGTTTGTCTGTGTGTGTGCTTTTGAGCGCCACCCATTACCTTTTTCCTCTAGGCAGAAATCTGTCCATCGTTTCTTCGCTGCGAGCATTCAAAGAAGAAAAGCCATATCAGCACAAAGCCTGTCCAAGCAATCGGCCTTGCGCTGCATTCGAGAGGAATCCTTTTCTTGCCTTCCTTCGTTCTCTTTTTTGCTTAGGGTTTTTTTTTTTTTTTGGCGACGGGTGCTTAAGACATCCAATAATTGTTGCCCTGCGTTCTTCTCGCCTTGTAGGCCATTGCTTTGTGCAGTGAGTTACCGCTTGCATATCAAAGCCGCCGTTCTGGATATTATTATTATTATTCTCCTGTTGTGACCTGCGGTGCTCCAGTCACTTACTCCCCCAAGACAAACGTACAGATTCCAACTTGAGCAAAACTGAGAATTCTCATCATGGCATCTGAGACGCACTTCGGCATGTGCGTAAAGGGATGCGCGGAGGCGGCGTACAAGATCAACGAGTCCCGCAACTGCGTCGTGGACCTCACAAGCATCCTTCTCGAGACGCAAGACAATATGCGCCAGATCCACATGCTCAATCACGTGCTGGGCATCCGCGCCGTCGTGCCCGCGCCGCCTGCTGGGCCGGCGTCCAGATCCCCACGCCCGCGCATCGCGACGCAGAGCCCTGCAAAGCCTGCCAACTCCGGCGACCGCGCGGCCACGCCGGAGATGTATAAAATGGCGTCGGTCACACCAAGCCCGTCGCGGTCCCGTCTGGATGGCGACCTGCTGACCGCCCCAATTGCGCTGAGCACCACGACGAGCAGCCGCACCTTCACCCCTGTCTCCACCATGCAGCGGCTAGCGCACTCGGTGCGAGATGACTTGCCGATGGACGTGGTCGCCACCAACGCCCTTGACTTTGTCGCGGCGTGGCGCAGGGCGGATCAGAAGTGCGCCGCGCAGGAGGACGTCATTCACGAGAGCCTGTCCACCCGCCACACCATCGAGAGGGCGGAGCAGGAGGGGCGCTGGAGGCTGCAGCACCTGCTCCTCACCGTCACCGAGCAGCTCCACCGCTTCGTCATCCTGGGCGACTACGGCAAGTTCGTCGTGTTTTGCATGGAGAATGAGCCGGTCTGGCGCCAGGCGGCGCGGCAGCTGCAGAAGGAGAACGATGCCCGGCTGAACACGACCGCCAACATCTTCGCCCGCTTCCTCTCCGAAGACGATGCCGTGGCGGAAAAGACAAGGATGTACCAAGAGGCGGCGGACTTTGTCGTCTCGCTTTGCCTGGTCGAGCGCGAGCAGCGCAGCATTGCACTTACCAAGGCCATGGCTCGCCGCCGCCGCCAGTCCGCCTCGCAGGTCGTCACGCCCACGTCAACGCCGTGGGAGTCGAGGTCGAGGTCGAGGCGGCGGCAGGAGGGCGAGTCTGCCTCCGCCCCTGCTGCTACTGCTGTTGCCGCTGCGCCATCGAACGGGACTCGCGGACACCACAAGGAGATGGTGACGGCCACGCAGCACGTGACGCCGCTGACGTCGGTGGAGGTCGACAACTACCGCGAGGGGTGGCGTGCCGTGATGGGGCATCTCACCAACGGCGAGCGCGGCCGCGTGGCCCGTTCAAGCGACGCTGCCGCTGCCGCCCCTGCGAAGAACGCTGACGACAAGAAGCGTTTGAAGTCCCCGCCCCCACCAAGTCAGCGCGATGCGGCTTCCCGCAGCAGCAACGAGCCGGCAGCCAAGTCCAAAGCCTTTGTGTTTCCCACGTCCAAGGAGGAGAAGAAGTCGGAGGAGCCGCGGAGGGCGAGGGAGGACAAGAGCAAGGACAAGGGCACACCGCTGCCGCCGGTTTCACGCGAGGAGAAGAAACAAAAGGGCGAGCGGGCCGTGCTGTCGCCCTCGCCGCCGTCGCCGAAGTCGAAGGAGGACGGGCGGGGACACCGTCACTCTTCACGCGACAACCCAGCCCAGCAGAGCAGCCGCGCGTCTGAGGAGGCGGCGGCACGCAAGGTCAAGACAGAGGCCAAGGTGAAGGAGGCCCGTCCAGTCGCTGTCAGCGCTGCGGCACCGCATGAGGAGCAGCATCACCACCACCGCCACCGCGATGCCAAGGCGCGGTCGTGACGCGGCGACGGCCAAAAAAAAAAAAAAAAACAAACAAACAAAAAAGAAAAAAAAAAACAACAAATGTGGCTTACGGGGCCGTGCGTAAAGAAACAGCGCGGAGCGCTTCCAAAGAAACGGAGGAAAAAAAAGCATTTTTTGTTGTAGCTTTTTTTTTGTTTTATCTTTTGCTGTTTTTTTCTTTGCCTCTTTCCATTTCCTTTCATCCTTACTTTCGTGATCTTTTCTTACCAAATGGTTCTTGCTGTCGTACTTCCCTCTCTTAGTTATAAATATGTAACTCTACATGTCCATATGCTATTTATTTGTTACCATTTGTTAATGGTTCACAGACTGACAGTAGATTTGTCTGCTTCTAGGTGCTTTCCGCACCAGTTTCTCAACATTTTTATTTTGCTTCTGTTCGGCTTCTTTAGGAAACAATCACGCAGCCGTGCGTATGTGAACCGAAACACCCTTTGTTGTCTCTGCACAAGGAGGCATCATTATAAATTTGATAGGTGCACACAAACAACAACAACAGCAACAACATGCAACAGCAATCAATAGCAAAAGGTGGATCTCACGCTACTGTCTACTTCCGTTGTTGTGGGCGTCCTGAGGATGACGATATGTAGACGAACTTGACTCTCTGTCCTTTCGCGTCGCTTCTCTTTTTGAAAATCCCTGTTCGAGTCGTTTCGTCGCTGCCATTGAGATGCTATTCTGCCGTTGTTGTTGTTTTCTTTTTTTTCCTATTTCTTTTTTTTTGTCTTCCTCTTGCTCAACCTATACGCTTGTCTATCATTTAATATATTTTTGAAGGTGTGCTAAAAGTCTGTTTCTGTCAATAGGAGAGAGTAATGCGACGAGTTCAGAGCGGTTTCACTTCAATTGAAGACATTCCGCTCAAGAACAAACAAATATAAAGGAAAAAAAAAAAACAACAGCACCATACCGCGTTCTGCACATGTGAGTATCCAATAACATATCTTCCCGCTATCATGTCTTCTTCACTTGTCTTTTTCTTCGTTTGTTAGGCTGCGACGTCCGTTGGGTAATTAAATGTGATGTATTATTATAGTTGTTGTTATTTTTTTTATATATATTCTACATAATGGTTTCAACAACTGCTCTCCTTTTTCATTGTCTTGCCGACGGCGGCGATTTCTTCGTATCTTTCTCTGCTCGTATGTGTACTCAAAGGCAAAGGCGAATGCTGTTGTAAACGCAGAAAGAAAATACAAAAATAAAGCGAAGATCTGATCGCTTGTGAGAAATTCTGAGTGCTGCGTTGGTGTCGGTCCATCATTCTCTTATTATACATTCGACGATATGTAGGCTTTTATGCTTTGTTTAGCTTGTCTGTATGTGTGTGTGCGCGATTCTGTGCGGAAAAACCAAGGATTGTGTGGAGCCCCCCTCGGAGCATCGAAAAGGGCTGAATTCCTGGTAGCTCGTTTTTGCTCTTTCAAAACAAATTGTCTCAAGAAAAGACATATATTCACCAGCTTCTGGAGCGCCCAACATATGCTGACACCGTCAGATATATCGGACCAAGCCGTTCAGCAAGTGTCGTAACATCCTCACGGATTAACTAACAAATGCAACAACAACAACTAACAACCACAGGAAAACCAACAACAGAGAAGATTTTTTTTTCTCTCACAAAAGCTCGTTTTTATTTGAAAAAGCACCTTTTTCTTTGTGTTTCCGCGCAGGGAGAAGTGTGTTTGTTCGGCATTATATGAGGAGTAGGGTTCAACGTGCATCTATGACAGCAGAGAAGAAAATAGGAACAGCATTTTGCAGTGGGTTTGTGGATGACATATCCGAAGATGTTCATGGACCCTATAAAAAAACAATTTACACAGCAATGCCGTGTGCGGGTGAGCTGACAACAACCCGCTGCGTTGTTGGGCACTAGAAGTGATTGTCAGCACATCAACACAGATAAATAAATTGTCCCTCCTCCTCGTCTTTCTTTTGCGTCATACATTCAAGCAAATAGCAGATTTTCTCATTTTTGCGCTTAACTTTTCTACTGTCTCAGCTAATCCGATAAAAATCAATAAATCAACAGCTCCTCTGCGAATTTGCATCTCTTTTCAATCCTTGAACTTTTTTTTCTCAAACTCAGAAGAAAACAAACTTTTCTTTCTCGCGCGATGCCGATTCCCAGCGTGAAGGCTCCCCCGCCACCGCCTCGGCGCGTACCTCCGGCCGCCTCTGCACTCGTGCATGAGGTTAGTGTGAATACCTACGTGGCCACCCACCTCGAAATGAAGCTGAGCGGCGTCGCCGTGACGTCGCAGCAGCTCATTCAAACAAAAGACTCGGTTAACGACATGAAGATGGCGCTGGCCACCGCAGACGACACCATCCGACGCACCACCACGAGCCCCACCCTCCTCGGTGCCGCACCGGGTGACAGCACCAGAGGTGGCGTAGACATCCAGTCTCTCCAGTTCGCCGCCGCGACCCGGGAGAAGCTCAACGAGCAGGAGCGGAAGCAGGCCGCGCACTACGCCAGTCTGCGTGAGATGGACAGCGTGGGCCAGGAGGTGCGAAAGGCTTCGCAAGATCCATCGCTGCTGCGCTACCGCGAGGAGGCAGAGTGCCAGCTGGCCTCCTCCGCCTTCCCAGGTGCGCGCTTCCCGAAGTCGCAGGGCGGCGCGGCGGCCTCTTCACGTCCGCTGGCGCCCGAGGAGCATCAGGCGCTGCTCAACCCCTTCACCATGATGCGGCGGCAGTCCAAGAGCAGCGCACTAACGACGTCGGGGGTGTTCAACAACACCAACAACAACAGCAACAGCATCAGCAGCAGTGGCACAGCACCGCACCGCCCTTCGCCCTCGTCGTCCTTTGGCGGTGGCGGGGCGACGGCGCCGCCCGAGTCACACCTGTACGCACCAGCGGTGTACAGCGGCAGCAACGGCCACTACAGTGGGGCCGCGGGCATCAGCGGTGGTGGTGCGGCTCCGCCGGTCCCCAGCACCGGTGTCTATCGCCGCCCAGGCCTTCCTCCGTCCTCTTCGCCGCCGATGCCGCAGGCGTATGGTGGGACGCCCGGCAGACAAGGTGACTACCCCGCTGCGTCGGCCTTCCCACCGACAGTCACACCAGCTACCATGGCGGCTGGGTATCCTGGTCAGAGCGGCGCGGGTTACTACGGGGCCAGCCCCTATCCTCCGCAGGGACAGCCGCAGCCTGTGTACTACCAGTATGGCCCACAGCCTCCTGCGGCAGCCCCGCAAGGAAGCGGGCGACCCACCTATACGGCTCTTTAGAGCGGGGCGACAAGAACAACGAAAAAAAGAAAACACCGAAACCATGGAGAGGAAAGGAATGGTGGGTCGTCTTTAAAAGTCATTCTATCTGGTATAAAAGGACGTACGAATTGAGGGGCTACGCATCCACATATCCCTCTATTTTAAATTTTCGTTTCTGTCTGCTCTTGTGCCTTGCGTTGCTTGGCTGCTCTATGTTCGAGGCGCTGCTTCACCGTTTTATTTAATTGGAATGTGCATGAAAAATTATATATATATATACAGGATCAAGAGACACTTTCTTTTTACCTTTAACGAAGTTCTTTCATTTTTTTGTGGCGTAGATCATGGGCAAGCACCTTCTTCTTTGTTGCGCAGGAGTGTTTGCATTTTATAGCTTGCTTTGCCAGGCAATTTGAAGAGGATCGCTTTGACATCAACAGACTGACGCTCTCTCTCTCTCTATATTAAAAACATTGAAATTGTGTTCTTGACATTTTTCAAAAGCTCTCGCAGTTTTTGTTTTTGTTTTTGTTTTCGTTGCACAAGCTGCGATCTATTTTGCAGAAATGATATATATAACACAAAAAAGCATTACAAGTTAGTCTCTAATCGTACACATACGCACACGCGCGAAAGGCAAAGGATTCGATGACGCACCGCGTACGATGGAAGGGTGAGGAGCTGCGGTTGAGATCTGCCGCTGTCTCTTGTACCCTCTTCTTCAACCTCTCTTTCCATCTTATCGTTTTTGTGCGGATGTGAAAGACCTTTATTCCCTACATTGTCTGCGGCTTGATCTAGCATGAAAAGCTTCACAAAAAACGCATGGAGATCACTGAGCTGGTGAAGGAGCGGAATATGTGTGCGTGTCTATACAGGTGGAAAAAAAAAGCGAAAGAGAGAAGATTTCAAAGGTATAAAAAATCTGGGGATAGCTGCTCATCACGTTATTCCTGTCCGATTTCCATTTTACTCTGTGCATCGATCGTTTTCGGGTTCTCTCTCACCACGCACTCTTCGCGTACCAACCACAAACTAAAGAAAAAAAAAGCTTTGGGAATTCTTCTCTCTTCATTTTTTCCTCCCTTTTCTCCTTCGTCTTTTTCCCTGCTTTGTGTTCTGTTTTTTCTGGGTTCCCGAAACGCCGCTGTACCATTAAGGTTTTTGGAACAGCGTGGGTTTCTCTCTGAATAACAACAACAACAAAAAGTTCAGCACTAGTTCTAAAAAAAAGCAAAGAATCATTACTTTTATTTATTTATTTTGCACGTCTAGCTGTTGTTGTCCTGTCATTCATACTCCTCAAAGGTCATTTTTTCTCTCTTTTTGGTTGTTTGCTTGTGTCGGTAAAGTGGCATTTAAACCAGCTAGCCTCTCTCTTCGCTGCTCTGAACTGTTTATCGCTCATTTTTGTCAGGAGGCTAAAAAAGAAAAAAGGAGAAAGCTTTGTTAAGACTCGGTTGCCTTACTCTTTGTCTACCGTAACCCACCCATCGGACCTTTCTCTTTTCACTAGTCTCGTTCTTTACCACTTTAAAAACCAGAACACACACACACACACACACACAACTAGAGATTATTAGGAATCATGCAAGGGTCAGCAGGCTTTACGCTGCCGTCCACCACTCTCCTCGTCGAGGTGGATGTGGCCCCTGACTTGGCCGACATCCACAGCCACTTTGCGCCGCTGCTGCGCATCTCCGGCATCTGCCCCATGGCCAACACAACGTCGGTGGCCGTTAGCAGCGGCGTCAGCGCCAGCAACTTCTCCGGCAGTGACGAGGATGAGCCGCGTGGGCGTCGCAGCCCGGCCATGTCGCCTGTACGTGCTGCGGAGAACAAGCTGGCTGAGCTCACCGCCCCCGTGTCGGTGACGCTGCCGCCGCCCATGTCCAGCGAGGACGCGGCGTTCATTGCCCATTACGTTCAAAGCTTCCGTGCGAGGGAGGAGGCAGAGAAGGCGTACGTTGCCTTTGTCTTTTCAGAGTACAAGAGGCGCAAGAGCCTCGAGCAAAAGTGGAGCAGTGAGATGGAGGCACTACAGAAGGAGTTGGAGGCGCTGCGCCAACGCGAACTGTCACCCGAGATGCGTGAGGCCGTAAACACGCTGGTGCGGCGCGAAGGCGTTGCACGGGAGGCTGTGTTGACCGCCTACGACAAGTTTCTTGAGTGGATTGAGAACACGGCGCCGCAGTGGATCGAGGCTGCTCAGCGACAGGAGCAGGCACGCCTGGCGGATGAGAAGGCACGCAAGGCCGCCATGGCAGCCGCGCGAGAGGCGCTGGCGCAGGAGTTGGCCATGGGTAAACTGCTGGAGGGTGGCTCGGGCAGCGGCGGTGGCGGTGCAGCGTCGTCACGCGCCTCTGCTCACGCCGCTGCCTCCCCAGCAGCCGCAAGAGTCAACGAGGACGGCACACTGTCGTACGAGCCTGCGGTGTCGCTCGATCAGCAAATGGAGGCTTCGCAGGACCCGACGACGCCTCTCCACGCGAGTGAGCTGCGCCGCAAAGCGATTCGAATGCTGGAAGCCGAGGAGGAGGGCATGAAGCGTCGCCGTGAGGAGCAGGTGCGGCTGCTGCGGGTGCAGGAGGAGCAGCTGCGCGCGGAGATGGCGCTCAAGAAGGAGCACGAGGCAGAGCAGGCCGCTCGCAAAGCGCGCGAGGCCGCTCAGCAACACGAGGACGAGCTGGCGCAGCGGTACAACGCGCTGCTTGAGCAGGAGTTCACCTTGCAGACGCGTGTGCGGGAGCGCGAGGCGGAGAAGGCACGGAAGGAGGCGGAGCGGCGAACGCTGATGGAGCACGTGGCGGCGGAGGAGCAGTTGCTGCGGCAGCGCATTCAGGAGAAGGAGGACCGCAGAAAGGCCTCGGAGGAGGAGGCGGCGCGCGTGGCGCGGGAGCGGAAGATGCGCGAGGTGCGGGAGCAGGAAGACGCACTGCGCCGCCGTATTGCAGAGCGTGAGGCTGCGGCCGAGGCGAAGAGGGCGGCGGAAGGGGCGGAGGCGCGGCGTGCGGCGGAGGCGGCTGCTGTGCTTGCTGCACAGGAGGAGGCGTTGCGTGCCGCCAAAGCGGAGCAGGACAAGGCCGAAAAGTCGCGGCAGCTGGCGTACCTGCGCGACCAGGAGGAGACGTACAAGCGCCATCTCCGCGAGAAGGAGTTGGCGGCCATCGAGGAGCGCCGGCGTGCGGCGGAGGCGCACTGGGCTCCGTCACCCTTCCCGGCTTCCCACTCTCTCTCCGTCGCCTCTCCCATGCCAACGGGGTCGATGGCAATGCCGGCCCCGCACGCGCCACCCTACCCAACCGCATCGACGCCGTCTAGCTACTACCCCGCCCCGCCGCAGCCGCCCGCCGCACCGGTCATGCCGAACTACTACAACCCCTATGCGGGTCTTGCGAATGCTCCGCCCCCACCCCAAGCCATGCAGCCGCAGCCGTATCCCTTCGCTTCTCCCTACGCGGCGTATTTGGGAATGCCTGCGGCATCACCGCAGACGGCAATGCAGGGCGGCTACCCCGCGCTCAACCCGAACCCCTACTACCCACATGCCATGCCACCCGGGATGGTGCCCATGCAGACTTCTCCTTACGGCCCAGCCGCCATGTATCAGCGTTGAAGTGTGTGTGTGTGTGTGTGTTTGTCTGCCAAGAAAGGTGGGTTGTGTAGGCAAGACGCAAAAGACGCGGATGGGGCATCTGCTGTGGCTATTCGCACTTTTTTTTTTTTACTGCTTTTGCTTCATCTCTCCTGCGCTTTTTATAGCTGCTCTTTCCTCTGTGTCTTTATGTGCAATGCCAATTGTTGGCTTGAGGTGATCTATATATAACTATCTATTTATTTTATTTAATACTTTTGATCTGCTATTTTGCGTGTGTACTGTTTTTTGCTGCTAGTGCTGTGGCTGTACCTTTGTCGTCTTTTTTTTTTCAACAATTTACTATTTCTCGTATTCTCCTTTTTGCATTTCTCAATGATTTCGCTCGAAGAAAAGAAAAAAGAACGAACGCGAAATAGACTAGCCTTTTTTCGAAGGTGGCGCGCCTCTCTACGTGCAGTAATTCGCAGATGGAGAAGCTCCGCGTTTTGTTCAAATTTCCCCACGATATGTGCATCACGTCACCATGCGTCTGTACGCGATGTGCGTGCTGTGTACATTCACGTTTGCTCTCTATCTAGCAAAGGAGAGATTAACAACACACACACACACAAAAAAAAAAAAACAGCCTCAGACCACTTTCCGTTTGGTTGACTTAACCTCTTTCTCTCTCTCTTTTCCTCTCCTCTTGAATCTGCTCACCTACCGTTGCACGTAACGTATCCAATATCCTTTCTCATTGTCAGCAAAGGGTACGAGAGGAAGATTTGTCAAGCATCACTTGTCTCTTAGTTTCTTCAAGGAAGTGGGGCAAGTGTACGTGTACTCCTCGTGTGTGTTGCTCTTGTGCCTTTTAGGAAACAAAGCAAACAAGGGAGAGATTGCAAGTCCTCTCACTGACGCAAAGCAGCAGCGATCCGCTTTTTCCTTCTTTTTTTTCTTTCTATTTTTCTCGTTTCGTAGTTGTCAGCTTGTATCTTTGTTTCTTTTCTTGCAGGTAAAAAAAAATTAAAAATTTTAAAAAGGCGTTGCTCTCTCGTCGTTCCTTCCTCTTTCTCTTTCTTTGCCTATCATATTTATATATAGGTCTACTAGTTTCCTTCTTTCTCTGCCGTTGGCGAATCTGCCGGCACCTGAACTACGTTTCCCCCTTTCCTCTTTGTGGATTTCTCGAGTGTTCTTCAGGGTTTTTAGTTTATTTTTAAAGCCGCTTTTTTTTCTCTGGTCAACTGTGGCAGCTAGTTTACTTTGTCGTCGACTCCTCACTACGTAACTGCTTAATTTTGTGTGTCGGTGTTTTGTATGTTTCCTGCTCTCTACTCATTTCCCATTTGTGCTTTATCTTAAAGAATTTGCACATGGTACTCGTGAGTTGTGCACCTTCGTACACTGATACACAACCGTTCCTCCACAAACGGATCTGAATACGCGCCTTTTTAAAAGCAGGGGTTACCCCGAACCCAGCCACACGCGTACGTATAACACCACTTTACTCTTTGGGCTTTTTTTTCCCTTTCGCGCCAAAGCCACCGGCTTGAGTAAAGTATCTACGATCGAATTAAACAACAACACCACAAAAAACAACAACAACAACAAACGACTGTACAAGTTGCTTTTTCGCTTATTCACTCTGTTCTTTCCAGGCTTTTTTTTCCGCTCGCAAAGAAGGATTGCTATTGTCTATCTTTCTCTCTTATCTCGTTTTCCAAGTCTTTTTTATTGTGTTATTCGCATTGTCAGCGGTTGTTGTATCCGCTACGCTTCCTCTCTCTGTGCTGCCGTTGAAATACATATTTTTTTTTCTGGGAGATTGACGCTCAGTTCAGTGCACTGCGTTCTCCCTCAAATATTGAACATTTTTTTTTCTAAAATTGATCTTTCCAATACACACACACACAAAGAAAAAAAAAAAAGGAGCTGTCAAGTTGGATACACCCTTCACGAGCAATTTTGTTTTCCCGATTATTTGCTCGGAGAAGCTAGAGTAGAAGAAATATTTTGTGGGTGTAACAATTGCATCGGCGGTGCTGCATTGTGGCCTACGCCAGCGCACCTTTGTGCTACCTGTTTTTGTGCTTTTCGCTACGTCGTAGTGGCTGCGTATTCGTGACTACTTTCGTTGTTGTGCTTCATCTAGTGCTTCTCTTTTCTAAAATTAATATTGTTGCTCTGGCACAACTTTTTTACTTTTACTTTTTTTTTTTTGGTGGATCCGGTTATAATTGCTCATAGATTGTTGTCAAGCTTTTGAGTTTCTTGGATCTTATTCCTGGATACGTTGTGTGCTGGATTTCCTGCATGAGAATCTGATATTGTAAATCGCTGCCGTAGCGGTGTACCTCTACCGTTTTTTATTGTTATTATTCTTCCAGCGCTGTTGTGTTGCTGTTCACGCAGGCAGCGGAGTCTGTATATTTTTAAAGAGTCCTAATACCACAATTGAGGTGGAGGGTAGAAGAGGATCAAACCGTAGCAACTCATCTTTTTAATTTTTCCTTTCCTCCCAGCTCTCTCTCTTCGTGGCGGGTGCGCCGTGTGCACTGCGTCTCCTCTTTTCTTCCGACCCTTATCCCGGCTGGGCCGCGAATGGACGCGTCGCCGGCCACGACCCACTCCTCTCCTCTTGTCCCACCTGTGAACGAGTCGTGCTTTGAGTGCCCTAAATGCCACCGCCAGTGCAAGAGCCGAACATGGTTTCTCAAGCACCTGGAGGGCTGCTTTAAGGGCACTTCCTCGTCCCATTACAGCGGGGCAGCATACTCGCCCACACCGGCTTCGGGAGAGGCAAGTGGGGTCGGTCCTTCACCTGCACCATACCAACAGCAGCAGCACAATGCTCGCGCACCTCGCAGTGGTGGCGCTGATGACACCGTCTCCTCTCCGGTGTTTGAGTCCATCGGAACTTCGTCGCCAACCTCCTCGGTGCACTCGTATCAAGAAGTGCAGAGTCGCAAAACATCTCGACTGAAGCTTGGCGTCGGTGGGGCGGATGGTGGCAACGACGTGGCCTTTAATCTTAGTGACTCTGGCGTGAGCCCGCATGCTGGGACTTCTCGTTCCGCAGCCCTGGCCTTCAGCTTCAAGCACTCCTACAGCTCTGACGCAAGCCAGTCCGCCTCCCACGCCAAGTTCCTTTCCAGTGTCCTGGACGACACCACCTCTCGCGTGTTTGGCGGAAGCCTGAATGACGGCAGCAGAGGCGACGTGGGGGGAGGTGGAGGCAGCAGTGCACCGCCAATTCTTTCGCAGCGGGCGAACATGTCACAGGCCAGCTCTTCCTACGCCGGCAGCCCCCACGGCGTCCGCGCAGGCTCGGGCTACGGCGAGGGTGCGTCGGCAGGGGCTTCCCATCGACGCGCCTCTCCCGCCCGAGCGGCTCAGGCGGCCGGCGTCGTGTGGTCTAACATCGTAGACGCCGTTAAGCCTGACCATTCCCCAGGCCTGGGCTCTAACGAGGACATCTCGCCACGGCACGTGCCAGCTCGCCAAGGCAGTTTTCGATTGCACTCGGATGTCACCTGGACGCAGTACACCCCCACCACGTCCTCGTCTCCGTCTTCCTCTTCGGACGACGACGACCACGACGATGACCACGATGCTGCGCAGAATGAGGCTGGTGCTTCTCTCGCACATTCTCGCCTACCATCGTCGCGCAGCTTGAACCGCAGTGGCACAAATGGCACCGCCGGTGTCAACAGCAGCCATCACCAGCACCACCACAACACAAACAGGGGCACGACGCATGTCAAGAGGAGTCGGCATCTGTACGGCCGCGACACCGGGAGCCTGTCGTTTAACACGGGCAGCCACCTCGTTTCCCCTGGTGGTCCAGATGCGCTGAGTGAGCCGTGGCTGCACGAGCGCAACGGCAGTGTCGGCAGCACTCGAAACGAGAGTTTTGCCGCCTCCCAGGCGAAGCAGTCCTCTCTCAGCTTCGCTGCGGCATCCAGCCTGCCCCGCGAGCCAGAGCGGATGGTGCCACGCCTCGTGATGGGTAGTGCAGCGGGTGACCACACACCGCTGGATAGGAAGAATAGCGGGGCAGGCTTTGGTGGTGGCGGCGGCGGCGGCGCGGAGGGGATGTACGGCACCGACCGACTCTCCCGCTCCGCCCGCGGCAGCGCATCGCCTGGGACGTTAAGTCGCATGTCTTCCTCCGCGTCCCCGATGTTTGCGCAGGCCATGGCGAGTCCGATGGTGGCCCACATGAATGCCTCTCTGCCTTCAGGGGCCGGCGCCAGTCGCCACGGCGGCTTCCACAACGCCACCAACAGCGGCAGCGGAGTGGGGCTGAGCGGCGCTCGCACGCCTCGGCAAAGCGACCGCAGCGGCGCCGCGACGCCACGCGCGATTTCCTTCCAACGTGGCGGCGCCGTCGGCTCGGGTGGCTTCGGCACGGTGTATCAGGCGATTCTGTCGGACGGCTCTCTCGCTGCGGTGAAGGAGCTGAAGCTGGAGAACACCAATCTGAAGGCGATCGACCGTGAGGTGCGTGCGATGAGTGGCATTCCGCCCCACCCGAACTGCGTCCGCTACCTTGGCTCCCGATACAGCGCGCACCACTACTACATCATCATGGAGTACATCAGTGGCGGAAGCATCAACTCCCTCCGCAAGTCCGTCGGCCGCTTTCGCGAGTCGGTGTTCCAGCGCTACGCCTACATGGTGCTTCTCGGCTTGGCGCACCTGCACACCCACGGCATCGTGCACCGCGACATCAAGGGCGCCAACGTGCTGCTAGACGAGAGTGGGTGCGCCAAGATTGTTGACTTTGGCTGTAGTCGTGATGTGAATCAGGCAACGACCACGCTGTCGGGCGGCGGCACCCCGCTCTGGATGGCACCCGAGGTGTGCAGGGGCGAGCCGGCCACGGAGAAGTCCGACGTGTGGGCCTTCGGCTGCCTCTGCCTGGAGATGACGAACGATACAGGGCTCCCGTGGAGCTTCCCGGCCAACATCACGCTGCAGGGTGTTGTCTATGCCCTCGCCTGCGCCAAGGCGTCGCCGCCCATCCCAGACAACCTCTCCCCGGAGGCACAAGACTTCCTGCGGCAGTGTCTGCGCGTCGATCCAGAGGAGCGGGCGACCGTCTCCGACCTGCTGCAACACCCCTTCTTCGACGTGGACCTGATGGAGGACTCGGACGAGGACGAGATGCTCTCCTCCAGCCCGCAGTCAGCAGTGAAACGCGTGGCCCAGCACGTCCATCAGACCCGCGTTCAGAACGCCAGAGTTGTTGCGAGTGGCGCAGAGGACTCTGCCAGCAGTCGCGACGAAGCGCGCATCAGCCCTCTCCTCCCTGGCCTGTTGGGTGGCGGCGGTGGTGGCGGTGCTCGGCTGCCACGCGGGAGCCTCTCGAACGCCAACCTTGACTCCAACGGCGACCTGGCCGTGGTCTCCCAATCCACCCACTCGAAGAGCCCTTCGGGCCCACGTCTTGACCACTATCCACGCAGCGTCAACATGGGCTTCAGCCTGCAGGCAGTCGATGATGACGAGGAGGAAGAGGAGGCGGAGAGAGGCAACAGTGGCGGCAACCACCAGCTACTTCCACAGCGCCAGACCGGGGAGCAGGAGGATGAGCCCTCCGCTTTTGGCATTAACAGCGACCAGTCCAACCAAGATGTCGGAGGCCCCCCAGCAATCCCGTCCACCAGCGTCCCCACGAATCGACTGCGCACTCCGTCGATGCGCAGCCAAGCCCTTCACGACGCCGAGGACAGGGACGAGGACGAGGACGAGTACACGCAGATGATCACTGAGATCATCACCCAGGCACGCGAGGCCTACACCGACGAGGAGCGGCGCATGACGGAGCGGCGGCGGCAGCGCAACGTCCTCTACCCCAGCAGCGACGACGACGACGATGGATCTTTTAGCGACAGCAGCGGCGACACATCCGCCGGTGGTGCCATGATCAACCGAGGCCGCGCACTGGCACGTTCGCCGAGTGGCGCGTCCAGCGACATGCGCAATAGCAGTGACGGCGACAGTGACGACAGCGTCGAGGGCAGCGGGGGCCCCGAGCGTCACCGACTCGGCGCGACGTGGCGGGCCTCCTGCAACGCCTCGAGTCCGGTGATCTCCGTCAACCACCCACGGCAGCCAGCGGAGAACGCACACGACGCCTTTTCAGATCCGCGACACCAACCGACAAGATCTACCAGCGGCAGCTCGCCCACGGCAGTCGCAGAGCTGACCGCACCGCAGGAGCCAAGAGGTGGAGCTGCGGCAGCCACTGCCACGCGTCGCAGCTCTGCCACGCCGTCGTCCCTCCCGGCGGTGAGTGGACGAGCCTCGCTTCCTGCCGCTGTCCACGCAGACCCACTGAATCTTTCCCTCTCTTCTCCCTCACCCACACCATCGTCCTCGATGGCTGGGGGATCGAAGTCGCACCCACAACCGCCACCCGTGTCGGAGCCTCTCTATTCCGCCTCCCCGCTTTCTGCAGCCTCCCACCGTAATCCGTCATCGCACCGGCAAACGCCGACGTCGCCGCCGCCGCCGTCGTCGGTGTTTCGTGATGCCGCCCCGCAGGAAACCGCTGGTGACATCCGTGCTGCCACGACAGCCGTTGCGCCGCCCAAAGGCGTCGTTGCCGCGACAAGTGGGATCTCGCTTTCTTTCAGCAACCCCGGAGGTCCCGGAAGAACCTCCAGCACGTTGCACCCGCAGCTGCGGCTATCTCCAAGCTTCCTTCCGCTGTCTAAGACGGACGCGACGTCGCCACAGCCCAAGCACAACCACAGCAATAACACCACGACGACGTCCACCGATGGCAGTCGCAGCCCTCGCACGCCGCAGCCGGCCCCGGCGCTGACGGTTGGTGGACCGAGTGGGCAGTCTCCACAGGGAGGAGGAGGGCGGGTGTCCACCGAGGCGCAGCTATCCGGGCCAATCGCCTCTGCGCACCAATCCCCCAACAGCAGCAGCAGCCCTGTTGAGTGGTACAGCAGCAGTTCGGGGCGGCAGGAGCGCAATTACACTTGGCAGACCGCGGCGTCCGCGCAGCAGCCGAAGGAGTGGTCGATGGCGCAGCGGGAGATGCAGGATATGCTAGACTGGGGCAGAGCCAGCGAGCGGCGTGCCAGCACCGTCTCCTCGTCGGCCCCTGGCACGGCAAAGCGGAGCTCAAAGGAGTCCAGCAGTGACAACGGGGGTGCGGTACAAGACAGACATCGTCACCGGCGTCCCCTTCAGTACACTGAAGAGGAGCCGACGCAACAGAGCCTGCCGACCGCGGAGTCGAAAAAGAATTTGAGCGCGGTGGAGAAGGTTGAGGGGAAGCGGAGGCACATCGGTCTTGGTATATTTCGCAGTCGTAAAAGCAAGTGATAGGGAGCGACTCGCCGAATGCCCGTGAGTGCATTGGTGTGCATGTATGTGCGTTTGGTGCTAGCAAGGCTAAAAAAGTCAAAAAAGTATGTTAGCTTCGCATGCTTTATTTCAGGTGCTTCTCTTTTCATTCCCTCTTTCCTAAGTGAACTGGCTGCTATTTGATGTTTCTCTTTCTTTTTCTATTTTGATTCTTTTTCGTTGTTTTTCATTATGTTTTAAACTGTGCTATGTTTTTCTTTTTTCCCCCATATGTGCTCTCTCTCTTCGCCATCTTAGTGTCGCTTCATCTCCGCTAAAAGAAACAATAAACGACAACAGCAACTGAGCAATTTGCAGGAAAATGAAAAAAAGCGCCGTTACGGGACTGCGCAATTGAGGACTCCACCGAGGTGCTACCAGCACTCTGATCTAGGACCTCTTTTCTTCTGAAAAAAAAGCTGAGCACACAAAGTCACCCTCCTGCACAGAGAGGACCCGCATCACTTTTGTATTTACTCTCCTCTTCGATAAGGAGGAAGACGCGTTGCCACCAACCTGGTCTTCCTTATGGTTGCATTTTCATGCTCATTTACGAGAGTCTTCTTTCGTTCAATACGCTGTTGCGATCCGCTCTTTCCTCGTTCTTCGCAAGGTGATGTCTCTGGTCTCAGACGCTTCCCCCCCAAATATATATATATGTATGTACTGATTGCTTTTGGAGAGCAAAAGAAGGACAATAGGATTTATCCTGGCTCTTTCTGCGATCAGGAGTCGATGTGTTGCGGAACAGCTACCATGACAACAACAACGACAATGTTCTTTTGTTCTTGGCATCTTTCTCACTCCACCTCTTTCTACTATCCATCTCTTTTTCCTATGTTGTCTCTCTCTCTCTCTCTCCCGACCTTTGATGTTTTTATTTTTTAAACATTCACTCTCTTTCTCCTTCATTTAATAACTGCTGCATTGCTTGAAGTTCCCTTTAATAACGATGCCGTCTATCACCCCCGCCAAGCAGGCGTATGAGGAGCACCTCATCGACTGCCTGACCAAGTACAGC